>JANPWT010345400.1:0-14000 GCA_024678245.1 Erythroxylum densum | reverse complement strand
AGTTGTTTGTGTGTGAATTAACTTCTGATTTTATTGTAGAATTTTACAAAGAATTTTAAAGATCTATTCAACCCCCCCTTCTAGATCGCTTACAACAGTCATGATCGTGTTTGTGCACAATCGTTCGCTACCTTTTGTTCCAACTTTTTCCAACTCTTCCCAAAACAGACTTTCGGGTCATTTTTACACAATCATTTTGACAATGAAAGTGAAGGATTTATGCCAAACATTCTTCTAAACTTTATGTCTTATGTTTCTAATGATACCAACTTTATGCAATTTAGTTCAGCATTTTGAGAGTTATACCCAAAATACTACAGACTATCCTCAAACAGTGACATAATCTAGAAACTCAACTTTAAATCAAATTTTGACACACTTAGTGACAGAAATCAAATTATATTTCTTTATGAAAGTTATAGATATATGTTTCTAGTTTAATCTGAATTTAAATTAATCCAATTTGGATACCTACAGGGCTAGATATGGCTAAAATACAGATAACTATCTATTGGAACTACTCTTCCTAACTAATTTCTAACATGTATCTAACCTCAATTCATTCCTAATTCAATATACAATTGTTCCATTTCAAACATTCAACAATACATGTTTACCAAGTTTATAGTTCCCTTACCTTACTATACTTCAAATACATCAAGAATCCAGCTAAACCAAGCTTCTAAAGGTTGATAGTCCAAACTCCAGCAAAATTCCAGAAGTTGAGAGAAAATGGGAGGGTTTCGATGGAGAGGATACAAACATAGAGGGAGACTGTAGAAACTCCAAATGAGCTGAAGTGAATCAGCACTTGCGTTGCAAGGTGTCATGATCTACTATGGCCACATGTCACACCTGAAGGTATGCTACATGTCCTTCAAATAAGCCATCTATATGTCATCTTATGTGGCTACCAAATGTCACTATCCAATTAGGCCATTTGTTAATGTATTAGCTAAGCCAAATGTCATTAATTACTAGGCTTAGTCATACTAATTCCATGTGCCAACTTAACTTGTCACTTGATAATTTTTCGTAAACCAAATGTACATTTAATTACCTAAATTCTCTAATGGAATAAATTAATTCCAATTCACGAACTATAATTCATCAAACAAGTCATATGTCATTCTCAAACTTATCTTAATTTTTAACCATCTAACATACATCTACTTTCATGACCATGTATCTTTTCAACTAGGGTATATTTTGAGGCCTTACATGTTGTGCATGTGAGTGATTTATAGTTATGAGTTTAGACTTTGTATTTTGGAAATTACATTTTGGACATTAATGATATCAAATACCTAGATACTAGAATGGATAGATGTGTTTATTTTGTCTGAATTTTAGAAATTGAGGAATGTGATTGAGGATTCTATAAACTATATAGAATTACAGTATTTGAAATTCAAAATTTTGGATGTGTTTTGTCATATGTGTTATTTGGATTTTGGAAATTGGGGATTCAATCATTCATTATAAAATTAAAGTTTGTATTATTGTTTGAAATTTGAGAAATATTGAATTAAATATAAATTAGGTTATATATTATAAATTAATTTTGTAATATATAAAATGGGTTAGTTAATTTAGTTTGAATTATGTGATTACACGAATTAAGTTAAAGATGTGAGTTTATGATAGTTAGATATAATCACAAATAAGTTACAATTAATATAGTTAAATTATGTAATGATACAAAATGGGTTATAGTTAAAAATTTATGTAATCATACAAACTAGGTTATAGATGTGAGTTTATGTTTGAAGCTTATAATCACACAAAATGAGTTATATTTATGACTTTATGGTTGAATTATGTGACTACACAAACTGAGTTATAGATACGACTTATGAGTTTAATCACACAAAATAAGTTATAGTTGTGAGTTATAGTTGAATTATTTAATCATACAAAATGGTTATAATTGCGAATTTATGGTAGAATTATGTAATTACATAAAAATGTGTTATAGTTGTGAGTTGTGATTTTACATTTAAATTATGTAATTACATAAAATGATTATAGTTGTGAAAGTATAGCAATCAATGTATATATTTGAAGTTTGGGTTAAGAAGCATGATAATTTCTTCGATAGAATGTGTTTAATTATCAAAATTTCTTAAGGAATCATTTATATGAGTTTATGAAGGTCACTTGCATGTATGTATCACATAATTGTTGAGAAAATATTGATGCTCTATTTCTTCATATTATTATACACAACTTGAATTTGATACAAAGTTGTTAAATTTAATATATGTCTTCATTTATTTTTATAGATAAATAGAGAGAATTTCAAGTGTATTTGATAATTCAATCGCTTCAACTATAGGGAGATTTGATGATCCAGCCTGGGCTCATACTAGATTGGTTTATGAAATGAAGAACTATACTATTTCTTTATATTGTAACAAGTATTTGAAAGGTGAGGGGATCACTATACTAAATAAGCATTTAGTTGGGATCAATGGTGACGTGTAGCCTTATAAGAAAGTGAGTTGTGATGTGAAATGATAAATGAAGACTTTGCTTTAAGCGTATCATCATGAGAAAAATAAAAGGTAAATATTAAACTACAAAATTGGCAGTGGAAGTTCTTTTGTTGGTATTCATGATGATAGTGAGGATGTTGATGGTGGTAATATTTCTACTCAACAAGAAAGAAATGTTGTAGTTGATGTTAGGAAAAGAAGAAGATAAGTGTCTAATTTTTTTTCACTGATAATAACTCCTGAAGATCAACCTTTAATCCGTAATGCCTTACAATCTAGAGAAATGGCTTATAATGTGGACATGCCAATGGCTAGATGGTGCTATAATTTAGGTATAGCATTCAATGCTACCTAATCTTATTATTGTCAGCATATAGTGAATGCCATTATATGCTATTATCTCTTACAGTCCAAGATACAAAGCTCCTTCAATTGATGACTATAGAGATAAACTTAATAACTCTTTTTATAAAATAAAAAGTTATTTGGATGAAAGAAGACTAACTTGGGTTATTTATAAGTGTTCAGTCATGTGTAATGCCTGGACAAATAAAATACATGAGCCTTTTTTGTTTATTCTGCAAAAGGAACAATGTTTGTGAAGTTTATTGATGCATTTATCTTTGTCAGGAATGTCAATACTCTATTTTAAATATTTAATGAAGCTATGAATGAAGTTAGGTCAGAAAATATTATTCAATTCATTAATGATAATGATTCTACTTATAAAGTAGCTAGAAGAAGATTACAAAGCAAGTATAATTATTTGTATTAGACTCCTTGTTTTGTTTATTGCATTGACTTGATGTTGAAAAATATAGGAGACGTTAGGTATTTTCTTATTATTGATGAGACTATGCATAAAGCAAAAAAAGGTGTCTACGATCATATATAATCATGCACGAGTCCTAAATTTAATGAGAAAGGATTTTGCCAATGGTAGAAATTTATGGTCCTACTATTACAAGATTTACAACTAATTTTTTTTATCATTTTAGTGTTTTATTCTGATAAAGAAAGAATTGAGGCAAATGTTCACAAGTGATAAGTGAGTTACATCTTAGCATGCTAGGTTAAATGTTGGATTAGAGGTTTTTAGAATTATACTTGAAAATAATAAATTTTGGTCCTAATATTAATTTGTCATCCGAGGTTGTGAGCTTTTGTAAGGGTACTCCATTTGCCTAATAGTGATGAGAAGGCAATATATATGTTATTTTTATGATAACATAGAGAGGGAGAAGGAAGTAATCAAGACCAATTTGAAAATTAAGTCTTCTTTATACATACCTTATCTTGCAGTCATTAATAAGAGATGAGAAAGGTAACTTTACTCTCTATCGTTTGCAGATGAAGCATTTTTGAATCCGAGTGTCTATTTCATACCAATTTTTACAAAGAAGCTTAAGTTAATAGAGGAATGCTATTAACTATTACAATAATTGTTGCCCATAAGATGATGTAAGATGTCCTAAGCTCACAAATGGAGATTTATATGGATGCTTATGATGATTTTGGGATGTCAATTGCTATTCTTCAAAGAGACAAACTTAATTCATGTATATTTTTTCACTTTTGTTATTTGTTGAAAATTAATCATCATTTTATTTTGTTTATAATGTTACTTTTGTTGTCTTATAATTATTTGGTGAGACTAATCCCAAAGTGGCATTCTAGAATTTCAAAGGTTTGCGATTTGAATTTTAAGTCAATGTATGAGTGCAACAGGGTGGGAAAGAAATTGAAGCACAATTGAATTCATCTATTTAAAGAAAATAAATAAATTGGAGCACAAAAGATTGAATGACTTAGACTATATTCGATATAATTTAAAACTTTGAGAAATTTATGTTATTATCATTATTAAGTTGGATATAATTTCTTGTAATTTCTTGATAAGTTAATGTTATTTGCTTACTAAGACTCTTAATAGAACAAGGAGTTTTATAGATCCAATTTATCTTAACCATATCGATCATTTTGGCAGATTGAGCTTCTGAGAAATCAAGTTTGATAGATAATAATGACTTGGAATATAATCTTAAATGGAAAAGTATGATATGTCGTTTAGTGCAATGAATTCGAGTGATGTTGATGATGAAGATTTTATATCAAATGAGAACTGAGGTTAATGAGATTTATGCAGGTGTTCGATTGAATGAAGTTCCATACTTTTATTTCTCTTCTTTAAATTTCACCTATATTTGATATATATGTTGAATTCTATACATGCAATATGAATATAATTGTAAATATTTTTGTTTTAGGTTTCACTTTTAGTTGGTTGTTTCCTCGACACGAACTCTTATTGTAAATTATAATAATTAGAGAGGCATATATATTTTTTATTCTTTTTATTTGATGTTTTGATATAATTATTGTTTATTATATGATGCAACTGTAACATTTTAAATATTTTGTATTATCTTTAATTTTTTTATTTGTTTGATGATTAAATGATTTTGATTTTAACTGTTGTTGTTATTTATATGTGAAATATGTGAAAAGTAATATTAATAAAATAAGTAGATTGTGTTGATGTAAAATAATAAATTATATAGTTTAATATATTGAGTCACTATTTTACAATTTCAATAAAATTCAAGAACTACTTACAAATTTTAAAAATTACCCAAAACAGTACCTGATATTGACCAATATCAGTACAGTACTATATCATAACCAAATCTGGTACTAGTATTGATACAATATTCATAAATTTGATTCTAAAACTATTAAATAGATATTTGATTTTAAGTTTCAGTTAGATTTAGTTTTTATAATAATATATCTATCAAGAAAATTAAATAAATATATATTGTTAGTTTTAACATAGGATCATATAATTATTAAGATATCAAAATATTACACCCATAATCCTAATTTTTTAAATTACTCCCTAATATATGCATGATCTAATAAAATTATTATTATTAAAATTTTCTCTTTAATAATTTTTTTAGAAGTATAATATAAAAAGGGAATTAGGGATGGCAATAGGTCAGGCCATGGCCAGATCAGGTTGGGATTGTCGGCTCGTGGCCAGGCCCAATTGGGGGCTGGCCAGCCCGTGTTGATTTCTTATTTTTTATAAAATTCAAAAAATGACATTGCTTTTTGACAAAACGATGTCGTTTTGCCACTCTCAGTTGGGCCAAGAATCCCGACCCATGGCCTAACTCATGGCCTGGTCAACCAGGGTCTGAACCGTTAACTTTGGGTCAAGTTGGGTCTGACCAGGCTAGTTTGCCATGTCTAAAAGGAATAACAGAGGATGAATATTGTAATAAATTATGAAGAACTTTTTTTTATTTGATTTTTCTTTGGTTACATTGTGCATAAGTTAAAATAAAAGATAACATGTCATATATGAAAACTTTGTTGTAAAATTGGTACCGAAAAAGATCAAATGAGTGTACTTTTATTATATAAAAACCCCTTAAAAATTATTTTAGAAAATGATATTAGACTATGGATATGGTATTTTTAATAATTTCAATTAGTTTTTTTCCCAAAGTTATTTTCATTTTTTCTTGAAGCATTATATTTAAGTATATTTTTATTGTGATTATATTTCTTTCAATAAAGAAATTCTCATTTTAATTTATATAAAAAGTTATTTTCTTCCCTTCCTTCAGATTATAGTGGAAAACAAATTGTAAAACTTACTAGAAGAAGAAAAGGGTCTATCAAAAATAAGACCTCACTTATACCAAGGATGTTGAAAACTCCAATGTGTCTACTAAATTGCATGGAGAAGGATATAAGCTCCAACTATATGTGTAATCCAACATCCAATGAACTTTACGATAATGTCACTTAAAAATATTCAAAATTTAAAAGTTAATCTCAAATATAGGAATTGATAGTTAAATGAGGTAAAATTTATCAAGAAGACAATGTCACTAAATACTTCAATTCATTGAAAAAATTATGACAAGATTCATTGAAAAAGTTATGACAAGAACTATATTTAGATTTGTCTAAGGATTATGAGTGGAAATTAGTTGAGAATTGTAATCACTATTAAAAGATGACGAAGGATCACTGAATCTACAGATTTTTGACTAGTTTTCATATTAAATTTTTGAAAAGGGAGGATAAAAGGTTTTCAACCACTTCCTCTTATTAGTAAAGTCTTTGTTAAAGTTAAAAGAGAAGAAATTATTAGTGAAGTCTTTGCTAAAGTTAAAAGAGAAGAAATTGTTGAAATATCATGCTTGGTAGAAGGAATGAAGCTTCATTTGTTGAAAATACAGTTATGAATATATCATAAACAAGGTGATGCATGCACAATTAGTATGAAATAAAGGATATGTTGTCTATATGCTTGGGACAATCACAAGAATTGGAGTTACGTAAAATATTTTGAAAGCAAAACATTTATCTTTGGTAGATAAGGTCTCCACGATGGATGTGGTTCAAACCATTTTTATCTTTAAAAGTTAAGACATATCCATAATTTATATATGTAGACATGTTTCAAACTATATATTAATTCACAAAGTTATAAAGAGATCTACAATTTACACCTACAAGCATATTTTAGGCCATGCCTAACTCTTTGGAGATACAGAAGGATCCACAGTCATTACAAATAGTACATTATAGTTAACACTAACAAGTATGAGATTTTACAAAGTATAAGGGTTAACTACTGACTATTCACAAACTTAATTATATAGCCTTTCAATTATGATTGGATGAAAAGAATATAAAATAAACACTCGGAATACCAAAGAAAAGTCATAATTAAGAATAAAACGATATGTGAATAAACTAGATTAAGTAATATATCTCTTAGGACTTTACTATGTTCAACTTAACCTTGATTTGATAAACACTTTTAATTTTTGGACCAGTAAGAATTTCTAATTTAGATTACACTTTCTCTTGAGTAGCACAGCCTATTCTTAAATTGAATCAATTTAAATCTCTTTCTAACCAAGAAAACCTAAGAATGCATTAATTTGTTTGTGAATTCTTATGATAGGTTTTATAAGATCTCGCAATTATCTCACGAGTAACTCATATCAACCACCTTTATATAAGTTATAACCTAACTATACATTTCATCTCTTAAATTTGAATGCATGAATCAAATAAGTGAATCTTTAACTTTCGTTCATTCAATTCAATCAAATATAAGAGCATGGAAAATATCAAGAAAACTAGATATTTTTCAAATCATCATCAATTCAACATATCACATTTTAGAGTCCATCTACCTAAATATATATCCCAATTAGTTCATAAGAAATAGTAACATCAAACAAGAAAGAAAGTAAGAATAATAAATTATTGTCATGAATATTTAACCTTTAATGTTTGGTGAATCTTGTTAAGTTCTTACTCTTCTTCCAAGATTGACTTTTTTCTTAATCAATAACTACTATAGAGAAGATTCAAGTGAATTTTCATTACTCTTGAATTCTTTTATGACCAAAATGTTCTTTATTTCTCCCACTTAATAAATTATTGTCATGAATATTTGACCTTTAATGTTTGGTGAATCTTGTTGGGTTCTTACTTTTCTTCCAATATCGACTTTTTTCTTGATCAATAACTACTATAGAGTATATTCAAGTGACTTTTCATTACTCTTGAATTCTTTTATGGGAGAGGGGATTTATCCTATCATTAATGCTAACTTAGTTGCTTTTGTGTTAATGTAGTGTCAGTTCTAGACTATCAAATGGTAGATTACTCTCTCTCAAGTTATAATCACTAAGCCCTAATTAGTAAATCATAATTAAGTCACATTACCGAACATATAATCTCTCGATTAATAATCAATCCACAACCTAATTAGACATTAAACATTTTATTAAACAACCAGGTCCTCACATGAGATCTCTCTCTGTATAATTATTGATTTGATTATTTGCATGGTCTATTAGGTCGTTTAACTCTCATTAACCAACCTAATCATTTTGCATTCAATTCACTCCCTCGATTTATTATTGAAACATGCAATTACAACAAAGAATCACAACACTAAGATGAATTAACAAAAAAAAATTAGATTAATAATAAATCAAGAACAAATCCCTAAAAAAAGTTAGAAAATCCTTAATTCAAGATTCATCATCATCAATCCTATCTCATACATCATGTGAAGAAATAAGAGATGGAAAGAAAAGAGTACAACTTGAAAGGACTAGAAGTGGAAGAACCCAAGGTAGATCCCCTTCTTCTCTCTCTGCAAGCTTCTTCTTCCTTAGCTTCTTTCAAAAGTGGCAAAAATGGAGACTCCTCTAAGGTTCTTTCTCTTTGTTTTTTATAGTATTTTCTGTTTAGGGCAAAACCTAGGCTTTAATCGAGCCCCAAAAGTCTGAAATAACCCTGCAAAGTTGAGTTTTAGAAGCCGGTTCGCTTTTGCTGTCGCGCAGGCCATTATCATGGCCTATTAAAATGCTCTCTGTCACTATCATGGTAGAATAGGACAAGATCATAGCTCCCTTAAAATGGGTTTATCAAGATCGTGGCCCTGGGTCTTCTTCCAAGCTTCCTCCGAATCTCCTCCATTCTTCAATATCTACTAACAAATACATCAAGGCCCCTCAATTACATAAAATTAAAGCTTAATAGCATACTCTAACCCACATAACACTCAAAACACAAATATCTAACTAACTAACACAATTATAAACCTAAATATGCATGAATCAATTAATTAACAACTAAAAATATACTAAAATGCCCATTAAAACATCATTCAAACATCCTTACACTTGAACTTTTTTTTGTCTTCAAGTAGAAACAAAACAATCAAGATATAAGTACACTAAACCACAACACAGAGATATGCAATAATGGTACCATGTTGTTAAATTTTACGAAATAAATTTAACGACAAACACAATCCTTTAAGTTGTTCTAATTTATTAACCTATGAAGTATATGTCTAGACACTTTAGACTAAATATGCACACCAATCAAGACCTTAATGTCAAATTCATTTACTCCCATCACACACATTGATAATTATTCGGTCAATTAAAATTGTAACTATACTTAAGCAGCTTTTTATGAAAATTCAAGCTATTCACAAAAATCGGTAGGATTTATTAAATAACATGCAATTTTTGTTAATTTTAATTAACATGAGCCTTGCCTTTTGACATGAAGGTAAACATTTGTGATGAATGTACTCTGATTACTAAACTAGGCCATGTTTTTATTAAGTGGCTTGGTTGGAATTTCATTATAGCCTTTCGAAGTGAAGGCAAACATTGGTGATGAATGTCCTTAGTTACTTAGCTAGATCAATTCTCAACCTATTACTAGCTCTATTCATAACCGTTTTGTTTCAAAAAAGGCCAACGAATAGTTACTTATTAAACAAAAACACATATTATTTTATTTTATATTTTCTTACCTACCTCATTTCTTTAGCTAATCGTTCTCATGAAAAGATACTAATGATGCTACTTATTTGATTGACCTAAAATTATAAATGAATGTGTCAAATTCCTAAGGTGAATGAACTAACATCATATCCTAATTGACATGCATATTTAACTAAAGCAACCTAGAACACTAATTTCACAAGCTAATAAATCTTAGCAACTTAAAAGACTATGTTCAAAGCTAAATCGATTATGTTAAGTGCTACCCATTGACACATTCACACAAGTCACATATTCAAACCTAAACGAAATTAACATATAATATGCAAAATTCACACTCAAAATAAAAAATATAATGCACATAATGCAACCCTTCCTACATTTGGATAACAAATTGTCCTTAATGTGAGGACAAATAAAATACAAGGTGGGAATCAAAATAAATTAATACGAAAACATAAAAACAAAATAAAGACATAAATGAAAAGATAAGGGTTAGAGCATAATAACCCATCGTGGCAATTAAGGAGGCAATGGTGAAGGTGTTGGAGGTGGAATCTCCATGCCTTGAGCAATGAAGTACTTATAGATGCTTCAAGTGTCTCAACGTTGGCATCTTTATTCCTGAGCTATCTTCTTTATCACCTTGACATTTTCTAAAATCGTCTTGTTAGTCTTTGTGATAGTGAGCACTTTTTCCCATCTAACTGCCTCCTCCTCATCATATTCCTCATTGGTTGACTCCTCCTCGTCTTATGGTGGCATCGAGCTTGAACTTACCTATCCCACCCTGGTCTTAACATGAGATTTTGCACTGATGTCTTAAGGTTTTATATTGTGAGACTTGAAGATCTCAGCTCTTGTCAGATGACGAGTGTTAAGAAACTCAAGAAGATGTACAGTTAGTCCATCACAATTGACACCATAATGCTCCGTAATAATTGTAACTAAATACCCTATGCCCAGATTATTGCTTCTCTTTTTTGGAGTAGCAATAATATCATTAAAGTTATGGGTGGAGGTGTAAACTTGGTAGATATGGTCCATGCACCACAACATAAGCTCCTTCGTTGAACACTTGTTACTTTCAATTTTGTCAAACACGGTTTGACACATAAACTTGTGTAACAACAAGTGTTTAGGACTATGAATTACATTATTGTAGGCATTTTTAGTGTCAAAATTCTCTAACTCAGTTAATTCAGTCCAATTGTGTGTAGTACAAAAGTCATCATGTTGGTCTATTATGCTCGATTCAGGGAATCCACCGATTGCACACAGTTTCTCATAGTTTAACTCATACGGCTAACCTCACAATTGAAACCATAGATCCTTAGGGTTACTGAGCTCATATTGAAGGGAGGTGAATTTTAAGTAAGTTCTTTATATATGACACTATTAAAACGTATGAACTTGTCCCTATGAATCCTTCCTCCTAAATTTCAACTCTTTTTCTTAAACCAATTGTTTCTAATGTCTCAAAATCTAAGTATCTAGGCACAATTTTCTTAAACTAAGGGTGTGAAATCAGTTACCTTCCTCATCCAAGAAGATCGAGAAAGGTATTTCGCAATCCACCACCCTGTTTTTTTGTCCACGACCTAATACTTGGACTTTACCCTTCAATTGAGTTCGCTTGACCGTTTACTTAATATTCGACCCCTTTAGAATGAGAGGTGTGAGGAATAGAGAGAGAAATAAAGACTTTAAAATGGTAGTAGAGAGAAGTGAGAGGAAGTGGCTTCTTGAGTTTAAAGAGAGTGTGAGAGAATAAAATGTGTAGAAAAAATGATGGTGACTATAGAAATATATTAGGAGGGGTTAGGAGGGGTAAAATTGGAAGAAAACTCAAATAAATTTGAGCATTCCTCATCTACCCCACCGCATTACCATCTCATTGTTTCTCTTACCAAACCATTCTTATTAATATTGAAAAAAGGAAAAATAAGAATTCCCAAGTCCTACTTATGCTTGATCTCTTCTAAGTGTTCACTCAATGCAAAAGCACACACAAACAGAATTAGAAACCTCCCATAATACAAAAGATAAACAACTAAGAATTGAAAATCATGGGTTGTCTCCCATGCAACACTTTGTTTATCATCGCTAGCTCGACATTCTTTATTGGCTCATGGTGGTTCAAACGGGTCAAGTGATGGTAGTGCCATTAGAACTTTCATAAATTTCAACCAGACTATACTTCTTATCTCCTTTCTTTTTCAGTTTTTTCTTCTTTCGATTATTTTGCCATATTAGAGATTGCTCTAATGAGTTCTTACAAGGGTATCCTTTCCCAACTTCTTTACAAAAATTATTGCTCTTTATAATGTCAACATATTTGAGAGAATTGCTTTTAATCTTAGACACTTTAAACTACACTTTGTCATCCCCCTCTCTCAAAATCAATTTTCCCCTATCAACGTCTATAATAGACCTAACGGTAGCTAAAAATGGTCTCCCTAGGATAATAGGTGTCTCCATATCTTCTTCTATGTCCAAGATTACAAAATATGTGGAGAAGGTGAACTTATCTACTTTAACTAAAACATCCTTAACCACACCTCTTGGATGGTAGACTGATCTATTAGCCATTTGAACACGCATTCGAGTGGGTGTTATGTCGCCTAGCTCCATATTCTTATACAATGTATAAGGCATCATACTTATGCTAGCTCCTAGATTCGTAAATACCTTATCTATTATGACACTACCAATAATACATGGGATGTACAAATCTCCCAGATCATCTTGCTTTTGTGGTAATGCTATCACTTCATTGGAGTTCTTTGTGCTTAGCAATTCATTCTCCAACTTCCGTTTTATAGATTCTGTCTGAGTAAATCACACTTTTAATTGTTCTATTATATCCTAAACTTTTTTCGATTTAGCTTCCTTTGATTTCCTCATTGGATGAATAGGTCAAAGGTTAATGTTTCTTGATTCCAGTCAGGTTATATTTAACCTGTAGGGAACTTTCATTGGTTCTTCCCCATCATCCTCAAGTTGATTGGGCTTTTCTTCAGTAGCCTGGATGAGTACCATTATCTTTTCCTTCGGATTCATCTCGGTGTTGCTAGGAAGGGTTCTAACATTTTGTGTTGACAACGCGTCTGTTAATTAACTCATTTAGACCTGCAAGTTGTATATGGAGCAAGCGTGGTTCTTTGTTACTTGCTCAAATTTTCCTTCTAACCTCTTCTGAGCATCTTTCATGCCCCCAATATTTTCTAAAATTTTATCTAGCTTAGAGTCCATTGAGTTTGGTTTCTCCTGTTGAAAAACAGGTGGTCCTTGAGGTTGGAATTAACTTCCTACATTGTTTGACCAAGAGAAGTTTAAGTGACTTTTTCACCCAGGGTTATATGTGTTTGAGTAGAGGTTATTTACCCCTCCTCGACCAAATTGTGCTTCCATATATTTAACTTGTTCCAATTCATGGTCTTTCATCAAAGAGCATTCAACGATGTCATGGTTATCTTGTCCACACAACTCGCATCTTTGCATAATAGCTTTCACAATAATTGAAAAAGAGGTTTTCATATAATTTAACTGTCAGTTCAAATTATCAATCTTAGCTTACATTTTAGTGATTGGGTCAATAGCTAAAGCTTTCTTTTGCTCACAGAGGGTTGTATGTTGTCTACTCCTATCCATTGTCCAAAGACAATTGTTGCTGTAGCGCCCCCTTACCGTAGGCTACGCACCGGGACGCCCGTAGGTCATCCCGATACCTAACTCACGATACAGGTGTACTACGATTCGATCATTTCTATATCCACATGGCATCAATATAAATGAAACTGTAACATCAGATTCACTAAATTTTTAAAAACTGAAATACTTCTCATTTCATTGCATAACCTCAAAACAAAATTTACAAGTCTATCAGTTTCTGCAAACTATACAGATATTTCCAAAAAGGAACTGAGACAAAAGCCTAAACTAGGTCATCCCCAAAATCAACCCTAGCTGACCGACCTGTGAGCCATGCTTCTCTCGCCAACGCACTCAACAAGGCAGAAAAGTCTCGCTACGTGGAGCTATGAGCCTACAATCACAGTCCTGAAAAATAAATGCAATGTTGGGTGAGTTTGCGAACTCAGCGAGAAACCATCATCGATGGTTCACCCAACTCATGCATATACACATA
>JANPWT010341935.1:0-14035 GCA_024678245.1 Erythroxylum densum | reverse complement strand
ACCTTACTTAAGTCAGGAGAGTTTCTTACGAATTTACCTACATTTTGGGGCTGTGTAATTTTTTTTTTTTTTTGCTTACGAGGTGTCTTAAGAGGGTTTCAATTATAGGAAGATATCTTTAAGTCATCCACTCCTCTACTAATCCCCACTTGAGTCGGGTAGGTTCCTTGCGGGAGTCAAAGCTTTGAACTCAAGTTTTAAACAACTGTATACATGAAAGCGGTTCAAATCCGTAACCTCACTTAAGTCAGAAAAGTCTCTTACCAATTTACCGTATTTTTGATAAATGAATACGGCGGCCAATGAGAAGCCTCGTTGCGATGGAGTTTCAGTCACGACATTACCAAACCAACGACCCAAAATCTAACAACAAATCGAACGGTTAAGGAGGGATTAAAAACGAAGGCTGTTTGTTGCGTGGGACCCACACAACTCCATGACCCATGTGATCATTCTATTGCTGAAGGTGTGCCCCACTTACAACGTTCGACTTCTTAGTGTTTTTTAAAAAAAGAAACCAAGTACCTCTGCCACGTAAACTTGTCCGTTACACTAACACCCCCTCAACGCCCACTACCTCACAACGTGTCCTTTATTTTCGGACAATTTTAGATTACCATTAATTTAAATAAAGTATTAAGATGTGCTTAAACTGGAATTTAGTGTTTAACTTTAATGGCAGCAAATAAATAAATACAACGGAAAATCAGGAAACAAAATAATGCCAAGTCCCTCCATTTCCATATCTGATAGCTGAGCCTGAGCCACAGCCAAGCAAGGAAAAGGCTTACAAGTGAAGCAAACCCTTTCAACAATTCAATTTCTAAGTTCGTCTCCCTCTCTCTCTAAGGTGAGCTTGGTGGTTGAGACCGACACTGGTCTTGGAGTCTTATGTAAGTTGCTGTTTCTCTGGCATTGTATAAAGAATGTTCAGTTTGAGGTTTCTGTTGTAAGCTGACTGTGTCTCTCTGTCTTTTTTTTTTTTTTGGTTAGGTGAAATAGAAATATGTTCACTGAAGGTCTAGATAGCAATGCGCTTCGTTGGGTTCGAGAGGTGGAATGTCCTTCTCTAAATCTTTTGTTTATAGATTTTTTTTTTTTTGTGAACGTGAAATATTGGAGAAGAAGAAGTTGTTTTACTGAGATTTGGTTGTGGCGTGGTGTTTGTGAGTTAATTTTGTTATTGTTATTGGTGTGCAGAACCAGAAGGAAAATGCGTTTTCAAGTTCAAGTTTAAGGCCTAGAGCTGATCAAATAACCAACATTAGGAACAGCCGTGGATTTGTTTTGCCTCCACCGGCTAAGTTCAGAAGCGGCCACCTTCCACCGACGGCGATCCCGGTGTCCCGAACCATACCGAATGACGTGGACGACAGTGGGTCCGCTTCAGAAAATGACATTACAACTGAATCTGACGAAGATGAAGTTTATGGTGGACGTTACTCACTTGATTCCTCTCCACAGGACGAGAGAATCCCCAATTCAACCACAATGGCACCAAGATACGGTGGGAATGTGGGTCAGAGGAGCTCACTTTATGCCAGTGATTATGTGTATTCTGATGTTAGCTCGTCCGTGGAGACGATGACGGGGATTCGTGGAAATTTGGATGAGAGATTGGGGAGGGTTAACGGAAGGTATGCTGTTGGCAGGAATGTTTATCCGGAAGATATGGAGGATGAATCAGAATCAGCTTCCAGTTCGGAATTCTCTACCACGCAAGTTTCAAGTGTTAATGGTTCTTTGCCGAGGAGTAAGCTGCGTGATTCAGAGGGTTATGCTTCAAGTGTTCCTTCTCGAGCCAACGTGGAGAGCCTTCCTGCAAAGGTTTGTTTTAGTTATAATACATGCTTGCGCTTGTAAGCCTATAATAGTTTCCTAATGCGGATGGTGTGCAGTAGTTGTATCATTGTCACAATTTTATTGTGCCTGACCCATCAGGGCACCAATTAGATTGACATTTTAATATAATTGCTATTAATGCTTGTTATGCTCGCACGAGTCTGCTTCCAAGCTGAGGGATCATTTTTTAGAGCATGTCAGGCAGCTCACATCGTTGATGCTTGCTTATGTTTGGATTGTTATGATGTTGTATGCTTTTTAATTTAATTATTTATTTTACAGGTTTTGCATTCCAGAAATATACAGAATCAGCAATTTTCTCATGACGAGGATGTTCCCAGTGCACCTCCATTTTCTTGTCATGCTCAGGCGATTAAAGAAAGTCCTGAACTAGCATCTGAAGTGTCTAAAACTGCAGAAACTCCATATTCACGTGATTTCCCTACCAACAAGGATTTAGATGGAGTCAAAAGTGTGCCTGGAAATGAACAAAAGAATGACACTGCAAGCGAGAATCCTGCTCATTTCGTAAGGTTTGCATCATTTGCAACTCCTCTTCCTGGTTGGAGTCTTGGAAATGTTAGCTCTTCCTGATACATAATATTAAATACATACTGGCAGCTCACAGAGTTGAGTATTTAGGCATAGTTTTAATGAACTGCTTTCTATATTTACGGCTTGCAGAACTGCTGCTAGTGCAGAGCCACCTAAATCAGCATCATTCGGTGCAAATCCAGCTCGACTCCCTACCTTTCATGCCAGGTAAGCGTTTCCACGCCACAACTGTAAGCCCTCAAGATTCTATAACCTCAAAAATTTCCACCTGCAACATTAACTGATAGTGCTAATTAAATCAAATGCAGTGCATTAGGGCCATGGCATGCTGTGATTGCTTATGATGGATGTGTGCGCCTTTGCCTTCAGGCTTGGGCAAGGGGTTGCATGGAGGCTCCTATGTTCTTGGAAAATGAATGTGCTCTGCTGAGAGAGGCATTTGGGTGAGTTTCTATGAATGCAGTCTTTTGATGGGGTCAGGCTTCCAATACGAACTAAATTTATCATAAACTGCTTACTTCAGTACCTTATGGAGATATGGCTATTGACACATACTTTATTTGTTCCCCGAGTATTTAAGAACCATGATTTCAAAGTATATGCAAAAGATGTTCCACTAAGTCATTTAGGCTCTTTTTACTTGAACACCAGTGTCCAGCATGTGTTATTGCAATCAGAAGATGAACTTTTGGAGAAACGATCATCTGAGCAAGGCAGTGAACTAACTGCTCCAAAACCCAAAAAGGTTGCGGGGAAGATGAAGGTGCAAGGTAACCCTCTCCCATTATGCTGGCTTTGAGATCTTCCTATTAAACAGTAATTGTATTAAATTTCTCTATTTTATTTTTAGTACGGAAAGTGAAAACAGTTCTTGATCCTCCTACTGGCTGTAATATGTCATCTTTGAGTCTGAGGGCACCAAAGATTAAAATGGCATTGGTACGATATCGTTTCTTCAAGCTGCACTCGTCTGTTTCTCGCGGTTGGAAAGCTCTACGGAAAATCCGGGTTGCACCTTGTCGATCTGCACATGGTTCTATTTCACGTCAAAGCTTGGCATATGTACATGCCAGCACTCAGTATCTAAAACAAGTATCTGGACTTCTCAAAACTGGGGTAACAAGTCTACGAAACAGTTCTTCATCTTATGAGGTTGTGCAAGGTATGAACTCTTCAAACTTAAATTCTAGTCATTTAACTAGCTTAGAGCACTTGATTGACATAAGAAACATAATTCTTTGCAGACTTTATTTTTTTGACCACAAATTCATATTTCTCGTACTGATTGTCATAAATATTCTTATTAGCCGAAACTTTGATCAATCATAAGCTTTGGTCTATATTATGTCAACAAATATTAAACTGGTGCTTCTATTCATCAATTGATGGCATAACTCTGTTAAATACCTTGTATATGAACTTTCATATCACGCTCTAATGAACCTTAAATTTCACGGTTGTTATCAGAAATATATTCTTGTTTGTTGAGATTGAAAAGTTCAACAGAAGAAGATGCCATTCGGATGCAACCTGGATCTGGTGAAACCCATGTTTTGTAAGTACAAACTGGCCATTAGTGAAATCAATTAATTAACCGAACCTTCTAGTGCATATCATTGACAACTCTACAGCTTTCCAGATAGTATAGGGGATGATCTAATTGTTGAAGTCCAAGATTCAAAAGGGGAACATTTTGGGCGTGTTGTTACTCAACTTGCCGCCGTCATCGAAGACTCGGTAATATACTACAACCATTGATAAAATCCCTCCGGCAACTCCATTTTATCTGTTTGAAGGCTCAATTGAATTGGATGCAGGTTGATAAGCTGCGATGGTGGTCCATTTATCGAGAGCCAGAACATGAGCTCGTTGGAAAACTACAGCTCTATATTAATTACGCAACAAGTTCAGATGATTGTAATCTCAAGGTGAGCTACACAGGATGAAACTTCTTGATTCCATGAGCTATGATGTTGTAATGGATTGAGTTGGTTGCAATGGAAAATAATTAATTACTTAATTTACCTGATGTAAGTTGGATGACCAGATGATTATAATTGAGCATTGAAACATTTTGGAACCTAAGGACAACAAGTAGAATGACAGAATTAATCTCTACTAATTACAGTGTTACTAATTTAAATGGACTTGGTCTAGGAATTTACTTATCATGAAATGAGTATGGAAGCTAATTCTTTAACTGATAATGAAATTCATGATATTGACTCCTATTTCATTATCTTAGTGCGGCTCTGTGGCTGAAACGGTCGCATATGACCTCGTTTTAGAAGTTGCTATGAAGATTCAGCAATTTCAACAAAGAAACTTGCTGTTATATGGGTCATGGAAATGGCTTCTCAATGAATTTGCCTCATATTATGGGGTTTCTGAAGTCTATACCAAGCTGAGGTAATGAGAGATATTCTACTTGGGTTATTCATCTTTAACTATCCCAGCTCAATTATGCATCCCATAGAGTTAGCTTTAACTGTTGGGTTTATGGAGAGCAATGCTCATGTTTGATTCATCAGAAACCACACATAAATCAGGTTTAGGATCAAGGCATGCAACTACTAATGGCTAATTCTCTTTATCAGTCAGTTTCCCCAATTATCTAAAATATGTCGTGTTGATAGGTATTTATCCTATATCATGGATGTAGCCACTCCAACTGCTGACTGCCTGACCTTGGTACATGACTTGTTAATGCCTGTAATAATGAAGGGCAATAGTAAGAGCTCATTGAGTCATCAAGAGGTGAAATTTACAGTTTCCTGTTTTACATAGCTCGAAATGATGATTATCAGCATCAGTATTATTTTATCTCATATCGTTATGTTTGGCTTCACCAGAACCGGATATTGGGAGAAATCAAGGATCAAATTGAACAGATTCTGGCTCTTGTGTTTGAGAATTATAAGTCTTTAGATGAATCATCACATTCTGGTATAATGGATGTTTTCAAACCTGCAACCGGAATTGCAGCACCTGCATTAGACCCTGCTGTGAAGTTATACACTCTCCTACATGACGTATTGACTCCTGAGGCACAAACAAAATTAACCCAATATTTACAGGTATGGTGGTATAAAATTCAATGTTCTAACCTGCTTTTGTTAATTTGTATATTGAATGCTGATGTCTTCTCCAGACTGCTGCCAGAAAAAGGTCAAGAAGGCACTTAACTGAGACAGACGAATATGTAGCAAACAATAATGAGGGGTTTCTAATGGACTCCATTGCAATGTCCACTGCTTATCAAAAAATGGCTTCCCTTTGTATGAACCTAAAAAATGAGATACACACTGACATTGAAATTCACAATCAGCATATACTTCCCAGGTATGTTTGAGTGGCATTTCACATTTTTAGATTCTTCTGAGCATGTATTATACTGCTGGCTCTGTATGCATCTCTCCTCACACACACACAAGTGCAGCATGTACAGTGTTTTGCATATTGTAGATAATGAGGCTTTAGCATAGCTGCTATTCTCTGTTATAGTTCTGTGTTAGAAACTTAGTTGAATTGGCATTTCAATATTTCAAATGGAAGTGTAAAATCCCTGTTCACTTCTAATTTCTTGCAATCCAAATAGGTTCTAATAGATTTATTGCACTTGGATTGTATCTAGTGAGCAGGATACATGCTGCTAGTTTTCTGTAGGAAGCTCTGATGTGCAACAGAGTTTTGTCACTTTGTCTAACTTGGTGCACGTCATTAGTACTTTATTGTTTCCAAGTCCTTCCTCTTGCCTTCGCATGTTTTGTGCTTAGTTTTTCTGATGGTTAATTCCTTTTCCTGTAGTTTTATAGACCTCCCAGAATTGTCCTCATCAATATACAGTTTGGAACTTTGCAATAGATTGCGAGCTTTCCTGCTTGCACAGCCCCCAAATGGTCCTTCACCTCCTGTAACAGAACTTGTTATTGCAACAGCTGATTTTCAGAGAGATCTTGCCAGTTGGAGCATTAGGTAAGCACTCTCCTTAATTTGTCTATCGTACATGTTTCATTTTAGTGTTTCCCCACACTCTAATTCTTTAACAGTCCTGTGAAAGGGGGAGTTGATGCAAAGGAGTTGTTTCATCTGTATATTATGCTTTGGATACAAGATAAGCGCCATTCATTGCTTGAATCTTGTAAACTAGACAAGGTATATTCTCAATCAGAAGTTAGTTATTGAATGTTTGATTCTTGCAAGTATTTCCAAAGATCTGGATAACAGTCTTGGTTTGCGGCTTCTGCATCATGGGAAGTGCAAATGTTTCAGTAACTGAAGCTTTGTCATGCTCAATAATCAAGTGTCATTCATCAATATACTTGCTAGAAAACAAGATAGCACTGGACTTAAAGGATACACCATATATCTGAACGAGACTTATTTTAAGAGTCATGTGAAATAATATGCGATAGTTATTTTATTGTAGGTAAAATGGTCAGGAGTCCGAACACAACATTCTACTACTCCATTCGTTGATGGGATGTATGATCGCCTAAGAGAGACTTTGAATGACTATGAAGTCATTATTTGCCGATGGCCTGAATATGTCTTTGTGCTGGAATCGGTATGTGCAGATGATTGTTTTGTCTTTGATTTCCATTTTATACAATTGTTAATTGGAAAGCATAAAGGTTTCACCAGGTGGGGCACTTTTAACCTCCTCTACCAAGTAAAACATTTATATTTAGGTTTTATTTTCAACACTTCAGGTGTTATCCTTGATGTTCTTCTATTTAACTATGAAATGATTTCTATGATGTATATGCAAAAATGAAGAGTCTGAAACATGAAGAGATATTGCTGAGATTATGTTCTTTGTTTAGTCAAGTCAGTTTCAGAAAAGGAAGGAAAATGATCAGCCACATTGTTTATGTAGGTGACTTGGTTTGGGTTCTATAACGTGACTTGGTACGAACTTTAGCAGGCAGTGTTGTGTAATTGTTTGATTTGGTGAGGAAAATGAGTTGGCTTGTGTATAAATTCATACTCTTAGGATTAAAAATTGTGGCTAATTCCTTTGGCCTTAGAGACAGAGCAAAGGTAATGGAGGTTAAGTGTACAAGGACAAGAATAGTAACATAGTTTCATTGACCTTGTATATAATTCAAATTACGTCTGCAGCTGTTTTGCTTGAATCTATGAATGCTTACTTATGTTTTCTATTTATTTGTTTCTGTTTATGCATGTCTATCTGACTAATGATACCATTTATATTTCTTTCCTTTTCATGGTTTCTCTGAACTTTTCTAACGCTGGTTGTGCTTCATCTAAAAGGCCGTTGCTGACATTGAGAAGGCCATAGTGGAAGCCTTGGACAAGCAGTACGCAGATGTGCTAGCACCTCTAAAGGATAATTTGGCTCCAAAGAAATTTGGTTTCAATTATGTTAAGAAATTAACCAAGCGATCCGTATGCTCCTATACAGTCCCTGATGAGGTAAGATAATATTCTTCTTCTCTTTCCTTTTTTAGTTAATGGTAGGGTGTTACCTAGGTGCTTTTGATTTAGCTTTTATTCTCTTTTCTGGCTATATTTTCCCTTTCTGCAAAAGACTATTCCCAAAACGATAGAAAGAAGAGAGACAAAAGAAGGAAAAGGAAAGTGGTCTTTTTTTTTTTGTCACGCTTCCAATTTCTGTTGTCTAAATAGTTGTGACTTTTTTCAGCTTGGTATTCTGCTAAATTCCATGAAGAGAATGCTTGATGTCCTGAGGCCCAAGGTAGAGGCTCGCTTCAAGTCATGGGGATCATGCATACCTGATGGTGGGAATGCGGTTCCTGGAGAGCGTCTTAGTGAAGTTACGGTGATGTTAAGAACCAAGTTCCGAAGTTATTTGCAAGCTATTATGGAGAAATTAGTGGAAAATGTAGGTACCATCTTTAGAGCACCATGCTCTTTGAGCTCCTTCTCTCCTTAGATCCAAGGATCTGATAAATATATGAGCCCAAGAAGATATACTTGGATGGCATATATACATTATTGTAAAATGATTAAGATTTTTTTTAAATTTTATTGGTCTATTTAATTACATCTTTATTTTCTACAAGGTTTTAATTACATCAACATTTACATGCGCCTTTTATCTTGTTGCAGACCAAGTTGCTGAGTGCTACAAAATTGAAAAAGATTCTCCAAGAATCAAAGGAATCTGTGTCGGATTCTGACATAAGAGGCAAAATGCAGCCATTGAAAGAGCAACTGACGAATATAGTTACTCACCTTCATTCTGTCTTTGAGACTCATGTTTTTATTGCCATCTGCCGAGGTTATTGGGACCGAATGGGGCTGGTAACTCTCATTAGAGCCTATCACATTGACAAAATAGCCATCCTCCGGTTTGTTTCTATGTTATGATTACTGATATTCTGGTTTTCTTCTCGTCATAGGATGTACTTAGTTTCTTGGAGAATAGAAAAGAGAACAAGTCATGGTACAAAGGCACAAGGATTGCAGTGTCGGTACGTTTTATTACTTTTGCAACTGAATAATTGAAAATTGCACAATCTGTAATAGTTCACTAAACCACAAGCTTCTTCTCTGGCAAGTTAAATTGGACTAGAAAGTATACAAGTATAGCATTTGGATTCTGAGACTCTAGATTTCTGTTCTAAACGTTTCTACAAACCATGAAAGGGCAGAGATAAGAAGCATCCATGAAAATCGGATAGGCTGACCATTCTCTCCGAACCTTCTGTTTATTTAGGGGCATTTCTGTGTTGATTATTGAGGGAACATTGGCAAAATTGTTTTGATTTTGCAGGTATTGGATGATACCTTTGGATCACAAATGCAGCAACTGCTTGGGAATGCACTACAAGATAAAGACCTTGAACCACCCAGATCCATCATGGAAGTGAGGTCCATGCTATGCAAGGATGCTCCCCATCAAAAGGCCAATACCTATTACTATTAACAAGGTTGCCTGAAACAGGAAGGAACCTGGCAAACAAGATGGTGGCTTGAGATTGTTTAGAAATGGTGGCCGTGAGATGACATAATCTCATTGGCCTGATGAAGGAAAATTTTCAACCAGTGGGAGCAAGCGACTCTGCTGCTCCAAATTTGCAAATCTACGCTCAAAGTTCTGTTTCTTACCTTTTTAACACATAAATCAATAGACGATAGTTTTGGTTTGTGGTCAATGCAATGTTATTGCTGTTTATTTAACAATGGGCAACTAATGCCAAAGTCCTGTGTATGTATGGCAAAGGGTCGGTGCTAAGCCAAATCTTTCCTAAAAAAGAAAAATAGTTCGAGCAAAGTTTATCAAAATTTGGATTTTTTTTTGACTAATTTGAAGATTAATTCAAATTTAATTTATTAATTTTAATTTTTGAAATGTCTATTAATTCATTATTAAATCAATACCTTTTTTAAATATTTTCAGCAATAATTAAAAAACCTAATTTGGTAATTTAAAATAAATTAATTAAACTTTAAAATTTTCGATTTTATAACTGATCTTTTTAAACTTTAAATTTTTTATCTGAAATTAGATGAATTACTAGTAGAATTGAATTTACTACCCAGAAGGTTCACATAATCTGTTAAAATTCATGAGAAGACGTTGAATTGGGCAGGAAAAGACGAATTAACATTGGAGAAGAGGCCTTCCAAGGACAAATTTTAATTGCATTCATAGTGAGTAACAGACTAGAAGAAACATATTTACAATATCAAATCATGTCACAAACATCAATCAATTTGTGGCATGAAAAGAATGGGTCACATCATATACGCAAACACCAAGCAAGCTGCTTTACAAACGATCACCAACCCAACATCATAGCACTACCGGAGCCAGAACAGGACAGATCAGAGAAGCTTGGATATAACATGGCAAGATGTCAAGAAGGCTTTAGAGGCAACCCTAAGTATCACAGGGTTCTGATATATCCTGTTTGTCACAAGAAACAAGGAATGGAGATCAGCAAGGAACATTGTCTTCTGTAGAAACTCAATCATCATATTACAATGAAAGAACAGCCGCAGCAGTGTAACAGAAAAAAAAAAAAGTTACTTCAGGGAAAGATATCTGCCGACGGAAAGGATAAGAAGTAAATAACACTCGGCAAGAAGAACAACCATTTGTCGTTGCATATGCAAAAATGAAATAAGCACTAGAACAAACAAAATGAAACTGAATAGCATACCCAATGGCAGTTGCCCCCCATGATGCTACATTATAAATAACTTTGCTTCCGTCCCATGCCTTTCGAAGCTTTCCTTTCTTCTTTTTCACAGAGAATGTCTTCCTAAGAGCTGAAAGGTTAAAAAGCTAATGTCTTGAATTCTTCCATGCAAATTAATAACAATAAACTGGAATCACTGAATAATGTGTAATTAATGCATGATGTCAAAAGTAACTAGAAAATATTTTGCCTAAACTGACCTTCCTGGAGTTGATTAGGGCTCATGTCCTGTAAAGACATAATATCCAAAGTAAGAAATTTTTTATTTTTCAAGTAAGAAACCAAGAGGAACCCTTTGATCAAACCATTAAGTTCACGATAAACTTCAAAAGCTAAATGCCGATTTCATAAATAGCTAAATGCTGATTTCAGAATAGTAAGGTCATACTTACAAAACATTGCTGTTGATCATCTCCTAATTAGAACAAAACGCTAGGGCAGTTATACTACTAAGTAGGAAAACTCAAAATGGATTGAAGTTAAATGGGAAAACTCCCGCAATTCGATTGCCTGTGTGTAAGCCAGGCTAACTAAAGAAATTGTCCATGTCGATCTATGAATCATTTTGCATACCTTTGTCTGCTTAAGGGATAACAAACAAGCAGCCATGAAGCATGCAACGCCTTCTACTATATCTTCTTGTCGAACAAGAACATAATCCTCCAGATCTGAATTGTCATTTTCACCTTCCCAAAGATCATTTTCACTCACCATTTCCCAAGAACTAACTCCTTCTGTGACCAAATGAAAACTCATTAGCTTAAAGGCCAAGTAGAGGAAGCATGACTATGCTAGATTTTAAGCATACAGCCTTCAAAAGCTTAGCTTTGAGAATGCAATCAGATGACCAGGCGAAACTATCAATCAGAATACCATTTACAACTAACCATACTAGAACCTTTTCCAGATGCTTACCGGGTGTATTTTTTGAAATTGAAATCTGAGCACACTCCAACTTTTCAAGGAATTCAGGGCATTCCAATCTAGATTTCAGAAGGTCACACAACTGCAGCAAGAACAATAGTATGAAACACACATTGCTCAGGCAGGGATGAAGTCCCCTGATATTGAAACTCCACCACATTTAGATTTTTACAGCAAAAATTCTACAAGCAAATTAGTTATAATATACATTTATATAAAAGTTAAAAATGAATATCAAAGCATTCAACATCAACAGTCGTAAATTGTATATAAAGTATAGCATGGAATGATTTCATAGAAAAAGAAAAGTCCCGCATTATAGAAGCATAACTTAGCAATGAGTCAAACCCATAGGAATCATGACCCACTACGACACAATGATTCTTCAAACAAAACAAATTTCTCACATGACTTTAAAGACTACAGATAAAAGTTTCCGGCAAAACTAGGGGACTACAACCACCGTGAGTATTCAATGAACCTCTCGTAATAAACCAAAATTTAACAAAAGTTAGAATCCAAAAACAGTCAACTCCCTACCTCATCGGCTTCTCGGTTGTCAGGCGAGCCCGGCGAGTCCTCTTTAATCTGCTGCAACTGCTGTTTACCTTCCACGCTACTTTCATCGTTGTCATCGTCAACGCCGCCGGCGTTGCTCAACAATTCAAGAGCTCTCTGGCACTCCTCGAGCACAGCCTGTAACGTCTTCTTCTTCACATGGACTCTATCTTTATCAGCTTTATTTTTGCTCCCTTCTCTCATACCCACACAATCCCTCGGACTCGCGACCTCAATTTCCATAACTCCGAAAACAAAAACCCCACCTTCCGGGTTTCCCTGGTATTCACCCAAAACCCTAGAAACCCAATTCAATCCAATCAAACTCGATTTAATCCAACACAACTCCAGTCCGATCCATAGCTTTTTTTCGTGGAATCCGAGGACAAAGAGACGTCTAACGGAATTCCAACGTGATCCTTCTTCTTGAACAAATATTTAATAAAGTTGTCTTCTTTTTTTTCTAAAATGTTGATGTTTAGTTGTCGTGTCTGAGAAAATGGGCAAAGACCAAAGAAATTGGCGGCGGCGTTGTGGTGGCTTCAAAGCCGCCGTGTGACTTGTGGGTAATTGAGACGATTATAAATTTATAATGACGCGTTACGAAGCGTAATTGGGTAAGAGTCTGCTTCTTTCTTTCTTTGCTCCAAATTGCACGGAACGGATGGTTCGGGCTTAGTCAGGTCGTATTGATTTTGATTATAAAATCCATTATAGCATATGCTCTTTTCTTTTTCTACGCATCTGTTTCTAAGGATGATTAGTCTGGAGAATATGATTATGATTATGATTAAGATTAGGATTAATTAATCTGACACAACGTTTTAAACTTAATTAAGTAATAATTGATCATCGAACTGACCAGAGTTTAAGTTCAAAGTCTTGATGAGATTAGGTCCATTGGGCCGAGTCGATCCATTCACAACCTAATTCGGCCCATGACCCAAAATTTTAGGTCAAAATTGGGCTAGATCAAATCAAAATTGATATCCTACTTCCGGTTAATCTCTCTTTGCTTCATCATGTAATTTGGGAGGCAGAGTGTTGATAACGGGGCCAAGATCAACGCCACCAATTATTCGCTCTCGTGCGTATCCAAAAAGATGGGGAAAGAAAAAAAAGAAAAAGAAGGAAAGCTTCTGTTGACAGGTTGCTAATGCTCATCATCCCCCCCTCCCTCATCCGGACCGAGGCAAATAATCTATTTTTTCGGAATTAAATTACAATTTAAAATTAATAACGAATTTAGATTTTTTATATATTAAATTATGTTTCATTAAACTCGATAATAAGTCACTCAAATCTGATCATAATATTAAATAATTTGAATTTCATTAAATTATATTTAAAGGTCAAATATTTTTATTAATTACAAATTTCTTTATATATTAAATAAAATAGTATTATTTTAATTTGAATCAGCTAGAATTAAATTAAAAAGTCCTTTAAAACTTAATTTTTATTAATTTAAAATTAAATAATGTCAGTTGTATTTTTTCTTAAATTTGAAAATTTACAACTCTAAATTTTAAAAAAAAAATCTTTTATATTAATTAGGTCCCATCTCTCTGTCGTATTTATGATATTTCATTACTTTTACTCATTCCTTACAGTGTGTGCTCCCGTGATCTTTCTTGAACAAAAAGTTCAAGGTCTATTTAGTAAATAAGAAAAATAAGAACATTATGAAATCTCAAAATTATAATGGTAAAGCAATTAAATTTGTATCTTTTAAAAGAATAATTTAAATGTTAAGAAATAAATTATTCAAATTTTCTTAAATTCTAGCTAATAAATAAGACTTACAAAAAAAAAGATACTTATAAATATGGTAAAAAGAGGATAACAGGAATAAGTGTTGTGAACCAAAGTTTAGATGTTCAAAAGTGTCACCTATTGAAGTATCAAATCAGACGAATAATCTGATTCCCGCAAATTACAAACAAACCGGAAAAGGCCAA
>JANPWT010339026.1:0-14068 GCA_024678245.1 Erythroxylum densum | reverse complement strand
TTGACTCCATTCATTACTTGTCTCAACACGATCAACAAATTCAGGAAAAGATGCATATTCCCCAATAGGCATATCCTCAGCTTCAAGAGGAGTAAGCTCTGCTAGAAACGCAACCTAATAAAGTTGTGCAGAAGGCAGCATGCAAGAATGATGTGCACATGAGTGGTTGCTAGACAAAAAGATGAATTTCTTAGGATTTTCCATCTTTTTTTTAGTAAACCAAATGCACGTTCAATCACATTTCTGGCAGATGAGTGTCTCTTATTAAAGAGCTCTTCTGGCTTCCTAGGTGCCCTTCCATCTCTTGCCCACTCTTGAATATGGTATCTTGTGCCTCTAAGAGGTGCAAGAAAGCTGGGACCATTGGTATAGCCAGCATATACTAAGTGGTAATTTCCTATAAACAAATGACACTATTACTATTGTATTTGTAATCATACCTTAAAAATCAAATAGCAAAATTTTGACAATTCTTATCTTACATATCCCTTGGAACTTGAAGTTTATTAGGCCTAGTAACAGCATCATGCAGAACCCTTGAATCCGCTGCCAAACCCTCCCATCCAGCAAGCACATAAACAAAATTTAAGTTCTTATCACACACCCCTAACACATTAGTGCATATTTTTCCTCTCCTACCTCTGTATCTGGGTTTGTCTGCGTGAGGAACTATTATTTGTAAATAGGTCCCATCTAGAGCTCTAAGGCAACCCTTTGAAAAAAATTCCAACAAAAAAAAGTTATAGTTTACTATTTTAAATATTAAAATTAGATAATACATTGTAGCTAATTAAATTTACTAACCTTAAACCATTTCCATCTATTGTCTATGCAATCCTCAGGAATTGGTATGGGCTTGACATACAACAGATGTTGAAGCTTGAGTACAACCTTTAACACGCTATGGAAGACCCTACTTAATGTTTCTCCTGACCTCATAAACCGAACTTGTAATACTCTATTAGATTCATTTTGTGCTAATATTCTTAGGAAGATTAAGACTTTTTCTTCAATGGGCACATGCCCAGCATTCGTCAACCCACCATGGAGCTGAAGCATTTCACATAACAATGTAAATGCATTACTGCCCATCCTTAAATCCCACTGGCTATTCTTATCACCGTCATGCAAAATCCTATATATATTGACTTCCCTATTTGGTACTGTCAATGCCCTACTACCTTTAGCATTTTCACTTCTACGTTGTTTTTTGGTGTATACATACAAGCATAACAACATCAACATTCTCATCAAATCCAATTGTCGATTTAAAAGCTCAAACAAAGCCAAACACTTAAACATATCATCATGATCCATTGACTCCAATTTTGTAACAACACTTAAACATATCATCATGATCCATTGACTCCAATTTTGTAACAAAAATTGTCTGCAAAGAGAAAACAATATAATGATCATAAACTGCATTTGTATATATGTATAGAATAGTAACATTTGTAAATATGTAGAGAATAGTAAGAATTGCATCCTCAAAAGGCATGACCTCTTTAGGCATTGAGTCAATTAACTCTAGCCTTTTACTTAGTAGGGAGCAATGATGTAACAGGGTTGAGTTAAACTCTCCCAAATCTTTGGCCTCCAATAGCTTCATAAGAGGATCCAACTAACAATCCTTTTATATATTTCTAAGATTATCTTTAACAATTTGGAGCTTTAATGTTGTTTCTTGTATATTCCTTTTGTGGAATTCTTTCAACTTTTCTTACTAACCTTAATTTTCTCATAAGTTGATATGCCTTGCATCCATCTATTTCAACATCCTGTGTATAGTAGTTAGATCTAAGAAACCTTCTTGCTCTGTAAGAAAGTTAAAAAACCTGAAAGGCAATTTTTAATCTCAAGATTTATACCAAGGAATGATCTAAACAAAGAGGAGCTCCATATCATGCTAAAGAGTCAAGAAATGCTTCAACCGTATTTCTAAGAACTAGGAACATTTATGCAATCCATTTTATAAATATTCTGTCAAATTTGATCACCCATTTAATGCCAGTTGATAAACATTTTCAGCTTCAACTGCTGAAATGTCAGCTAGGAATCTTTACTTTATAATCTACCCTTAGTCAAAGTGAAAAATGGCGATGGAATGAATAATAGTGATCCCTCTTAATTCTTACTCGTTGATTTGGCTATCTTTGATTTATTTTACAATCTCTATGTTATTCTTTCCTCACCTACTCTGATTAACATATATGCCCCTGTATCTCCTAGATCACCTATGTCAATGATGCGTAACGTAAAAAATATCATGTTATGCTCATGTCTAATAAGCCAGTTTGTCGTCAACTTTTTCATCATATGCTTCTAGTTGACTGTTCTTGAACCTGGGTATTGGATGCTATTCAAAACCTTGTAAGCTGTTGAAAATGATCTTAACTGCTTATTTTCTTTTCTGTTTAATCATGTTTCAAGTCAAATGCACTTGTTACTCAATTCAATGAATAGAAATATTTCTTGTTGGATCCATCTATTGCAACATCCCGTGTATAGTAGTTAGATCTAAGAAACCTTCTTGCTCTATAAGAAAGTTAAAAAACCTGAAAGGCAATTTTTAATCTCAAGATTTATACCAAGGAATGATCTGAACAAAGAGGAGCTCCATATCATGCTAAAGAGTTAAGAAATGCTTCAACCGTAGTTGGTTTGCTAGGACTTTATTAAGTTTCTTCCTAATGACAAGCTCTCATTCCTGCTTGTTTATGTAAGTATAGTGGTTTCCTAGCAAATCTCAGCCAACTTATTAACAAACTATGCCAAAAAATTCCTTTACGCATGATTATAGACCTTTATGCTTTAATAAGGTGAAGTACACAGTTTAAATCTCCCACCAACATTCATGATTTGTTCATTAAATTCTGAATTGTTTTTGTTACTTTCAGTAGTATAGCTCTGAAGCTCAAACTTAAAGGCATAAATAATTAAGTTATCAAATGGTTTTCCTATTCTAACCCATCGACAAGTAAAATGAATAAGTTGATTAGAACTAGTGAGATTAGAGATTTGCACTTGATCTGTAATTGATGCAAAAACTACTCGTCTATTATGATGATGCAAGTGATTTGAACTAATGCTCTAAGTTTTCCCAAAAAAAAAACCCATACTATCTTGAAGTTTATGAGCTTTTTTATTCAAGTAATCATAAAATAATAGGATTTTTCTCCAAAAGTATTTCTCTAACAACAATTTTTTAGAGGGTCATTAATCCCTCTGACATTCCTTCTCCATTAGCTTAAATGGTTTAGTAGTCCCTACACATATGTTCTATTATGTCTAAAGCAGGCATTTCATCACTATGTTCACACTTTCCTTGACCTTTTGAGATTGATCACCATGAGTTTCACTTTTCTGATTATTCTCCTGATTAGACAAGTTTTGTATAGCTCCATATTCCTATAACCTCATCGTAATTTCCAATGGAAAACAATTTCCCTATAGGGCTTCATATGGCAGGATCCACCACAGCTAGTATGGAGCCTAAATGGCAATGATGGACTTTACCATCAATAAGTAATTCTCCTTTTTCTTTCATTTACTTGTCCACTATAGATGATCAACTTATTTAAAACATATTTCCACTATTAATAGATACAGAGATAAGAAATTATAGGGGAAAGACAAAATTCGTAAATCAACTTATCTCATTTGAGGACATCTCATGTCTACTATTCATCTTTTTGGTCACTAATGTCTATTATTCCACTTTGCTTCCCACCCCATCCCATACCTTAATCCGTCCTCACCAATTACATGTCTCTGCCCTCTATTTCATCTTCTCCATACCTCATTCAAACATCTTATATAAGCTAAACGTACACTACTACCAGAGTTTGGTTCAGCTACTTGAATATTACGAATCAATTGCATCACTAACCAATCTCCAATTGACCTTACCCATTTGTCTCCATACAAAATCTTCTTTAACATGGACAGAAAACTCAACAATATTATCAATGCTTTTAATACCATGCAATAAGGCAACGATCACTCAAACATTCTAGACAAGTAAAGATATCATCATGCCTTATGATATATGGCCATTTGGCTAATTATTAAGTCAATTAATTCATACCATAAGGTTATTTTTTGTTTAATCATTTGCCAATATGCATCCTTGGCTTAACCGCATATGGTGGTACTGAGCATTCATAATTCACCTGATATTTTTAGATTATTTGCAGTGAAGTTTCATTATGGACAGTATTTGGATAAACCTCCTGAAGGAAATCACTCAACAAAAGGATTGGGGAAGAAAGTTCCCAAAGACATAAGATAACATTTATATGAAGTTAAGAAAAGTAAATTTAATTAAAGATTCATAAAAGGTATAAGATCCTATAAATATATAATTTTTTAAGATTAGTCCCTACCGTAAACCTTAAATTATAAACAAGTATTGAAAGGTTCTCACATGTATTTCAATTACAAAAGGACAAAGTTAACAGTTGAAGGATTTGAATTGACTTAACATCACAGTTGTAAAGGTGCTACTTTAACTACATTAGATTGTAGGCAATTACTAAAAAGGAACTACAAATATCCTATAAGACATCGCTTCTAGTATCAATTTGCAAGTTGAACTCTTTAGGATAAGATCCTAGTTTCACTTTTATGATATATGGCCTAAACTTTTGTTAACTAGTGTAGGTCCCTCTTTCCATTTCATAGCTATGCATATATGTGACTTAAAGGGGGTAGGTTTACATCTATAATTTGACTTAGATTATCAAAAGGTATATCCCCAAATCATGGTAGATATTGACATCTTAACATCCTATTGTTCTTGAAATGAGTAACATCATCTACTTGAATATTACGAAACAATTGCATCACTAACCAATCTCCAATTGACCTTACCCATTTGTCTCCAAACAAAATCTTCTTTAACATGGACAGAAAACTCAACAATATTATCAATGATTTTAATACCATGCAATAAGACAATGATCACTCAAACATTCTAGTTAAACTTCTTTAAAATTGCAAATGCTTCCCTTAATAGTCATTCATGTATGTATATGCAACAAACAAAGAATATTTTCAGATCAAGGTAATATAAAGAAGGACTTACCACTTTGAGAAGAAGTCGTCTAATTTCAATTTTCCGAATGCGAAAAGATTGATGTAGAACTAATGCAAGTAGCACACCCTGTAAGTGTAAATTTCAAAAGATTGATTCATTGACATAAGTGGAATATAAATCAGAAGTCCCAACCCCATGCAAATTAATTCAATTTGCTACAACTATTTACAGATGATAACATAAACAACATCTTGCAGTTCTACAAATATATCACAAATCACCAACCAACAACAATGCTTTTGGTGTTTTTGTAAAAGCAGAGAAGAGGAAAAGAGATAGAGTTGAAAATGGCCTTTCACCAAATTCGATTGTGTTGATGGAAAAACCCATGAACAGAACGTAATGCCTCACCCAATCAACACCCATCAACAAAACCAAATCCCTTATTAGCTTTCTCTACAGCCTAGGCTCCCTTATCAAGAACAAGGGCATACATCTAGAGAAGGAAGTTGGTGGGAAGGACTTCAATATTAGGAACATAAAAGCATGGGAGTAGAATTGTAGGAACAATAGAAGAGGTAAACTTGTCTCTCTCTAAATTCAGCTGCCAAAATCCAGCATTTCCCTGTAACTCCAGCAATCTTATAGACTCTCAAACTTCTTATGATCAAGCAGATTTCATAAGACACTAACACAATATTTCCTACATCAACAAAAGCTTAAACTTAAACTTAAAATTTTGCCTTTTTTCCTTTCAAATCATACACAAGAAAATGCAAAATTTTTTGCACATAGGCATTTTTTGAGCTAACGTTGTCTCCAACACAACTTCTATAGGTAATGAATAATATAGCTTCAGATTTTGATCGAGTCACTATTTCGTGTAGCTTGTAAGTGGTTTAATTGAGATTACTAATCTATAATGGGGATGGAGAATTGAGAAAGTATAAGCAGATGCATAACAAAGAACATAACATGGAAATATTCCCACAAGTAAAATATGAAATCCATGTAAAACTTCATGTGTATATTAATTAATACAAAACATAATTAATAAGAGAGAGCTCTACCGAGAAGAGATCGAGAAGAATGTGATCGGGAACAAAAGAGAGATCGGAGAAGTTAGAGAGATGAAGCACTGCTGAGTCCATTGTTAGGGAAAGTAACGTGGGTGAAGGCGGAGTTTTCATTCAATAGTATATATATAGGGAACAGAAGGAGTAAGTACTAAAAAAGAATTGTCGTGTCCTCCACTTGACGTTTTGGTGTTTCTGTAAAAGCAGAGAAGAGAAAAAGAGATAGAGTTGAAAATTACCTTTCACCGAATTCGGTTTTGTTGATGGAAAAACCCATTAACAGAATGTAATGCCTCACCCAATCGACACCCATCAACAAAAGCGAATCCCTTACCCCTTCTACTCCCATCAACAACACACAGACATAACTCCATAACCAACATCCCTTACCCATTCGAAACCCATTACCCATACCTTAGAAAAACAAAAACAATGGGATGAAAGAGTCTTACTCAGAAGAGAGGACAGATAGTCGAACGCTGGGTTGGCTTGAAGGGAGAGTGATGTTTCTGGAGAAGACAATCTGGAGTTTGAAAAAGTGAAAAATGAGCAAGTTTTCGCAATCTGCTCTCATGAACAGAAAAAACCAATTACTTTACCTTTCACTGCGGAGACGAAGTAGAAGGATGAAGGAGAGATGCGACAGAGGACATGATTTAGGTTTCAGTTTGAAAATTGAGGGTATTTTTGATACCTTTCACTGGGGAGACGAAGCAGAGGGAAGAAGGAGAGCTGCGATAGAGATTTGCAAGGGACGTGTTAGTTTTCGTATGTAATTCACAAGGTTATTTTTGACATTTCCAATTCTTGTCTGTAGGACAAGAATTCTTGTACCTCAGCTTTGGAAGGAACAAAAATTTCTGTCATTGTCCTCTGAAAACGTAAAAAAATGACTGGGAATAGCAAGCAAACAACACGAGGGATAGAACTTTTGTATCCCTGTCCGCTGTCCTCACCCATGAGGAAGCAACCAAACGTAGGGTTAAGGTTGTTACCTTACGTATGGTTGCCTTTAACTGTTGTTTTTATTTTTCATTTTTCTTTCAAGTAAAAATTACAACATATTTAATTGTCAATGCTTACATATTAGTTAAATTATATTTAGTTAATTAAAACTAAATAATTTAGAAAATATAATATAATATAATTAATTAATAATCATTTTAATTATTAAATCAAAATTTTATTTGAAATTTATGTGTTTTAAAGATATTTTAAATTTAATTATATTTATTATATTTATTTATTTTAATTACATTAATTATATTAGATTTTTTTATAATTCTTATCATTAATTAATTTTATTTATTTATTACTGTGTAAAGATAAATTAAATAATATTAACCATAAAAACTACAAAATTAATGATTGTATAATTATATCCTTATATTTAGTAAAAAATTTCTTAATTATGTGAACTGATCAGTCGGCATTTATAACTGTCTATCAAAATTATTGAATTACAAAAAATTAACCAACTAATTTTTATTTTATTCCTTAAATTAAAACTCTAATTCATCTATAAACTATTAAATTTTAAAAATTACAGAACAACTTATTTTCAATAAATAATTATTAAAACTAACAAATAAATTATTTATTTTCAATAAATAAAATGTGGAAAACCCAACATCTGCCCTTTTCAATTTATCCTCGGTGAATGAAAATGAAGTTGCTATTCATATTCTGGGCCATGAACACTCGAAACATGGCATCTATATTGCTTTAAGATCACTATATATATAATGACCATTTTATTTGGTGTAAAAAAAATTAGAAAATATTGTTTTTGTGATTATTGTCTAAATAGTTTTTATAAATTATAAAATATTATTAATATATAAAAATAAATGAGATAATATTAATTATTAAAACTATAAAAGTTAATAAAATAATAGTTATATAATTATATCCTTGTTCAGTGAAAAATTTCTTAATTATGTGAACCGTTTAATTTTAAAATTGATATCTATAAATATTTATTAAAAATGCTGAAATAAAATTAACCAATTAAATTTTTACCTTAATTCCTTAAACTATATATTGAATTTTATTTATTGTTATCTTTCATTAACTAATTTATAAAATAAACTTTATAAAACAACTTATTTTCAATAAATAGTTATTTAAACTAACATAAAATTTTAATTTACAAAATACATATGAAAGCAAATAACAAGCAACGTAGAATGGAGAAACTAATTATAGATGTACCACGTCATCACTTGACAATAGGTAGACATTTGATGACATGGCAAGATGAGTACAGAATGAGATCCACGTCACCCTTGAGTTACTTCTCTGTACGCAGCTTCCATCCTTCCTCGTTTCTTCGATTCTGCTCCCAAATCAAAATTACAAACAACAAACGAACTCTCTTTGTCTCTTCCTCCTCCACTCCACAAAATTTTCGATTTTACGTTTCAGCCCCTGGAAAGACAATTCGTTTCGCGGGCAGACCCTCTTCTGTTCTCTTCAGGCACGTTACTTTCATTTCATCTGTATGGGGATAACTATAATAGTGTACTAGTTTTCGTTTCTGAGAGCCGTTTAGTTGTGTTTATGCAGAGAGGAGCAGGGCTGCTTTGTTTTGTTCGCAGATCTGATCCTTAATTCTAATTTCTGTTTCTCCTTAATAACCAAGATGGGTATATTGTTTACGAAGATGTTCTCTTCTCTTTTCGGCAACAAAGAGGCCAGGATCCTCGTACTTGGCCTCGACAATGCCGGCAAAACCACAATTCTCTGTAATGTTTATCTTTTTTTGTAAAAAAAAAAGCTTTTAATTCCTCATTTAGTTTTTGAATAATGGGTATTTGTTGGATTTTGATGATATTGTCGTTTTGACTTGTAATTTGATTCAGATCGACTTCAGATGGGCGAAGTTGTCTCCACTATTCCAAGTACGTATCTTTCTCCGTCATTACGTAGATTTCGTGTTCATTTTAGTTGCCGAGACTTTTTTCCCGAATATGGGAAATAAAAGATTTGGATCTGATCGGTTCTTTTATGTTGCTCTCTAGTTCGTCCATGAGCTCTATTGTATTAGACTTGGTTGATTCAAAGTTTTGTGCTTCAAGAACTAAGTTGATGGAGATACTAAGAATTCAATTTTTTAATTAAATAAGTTTAACACTTGCTTAACCTATTGTTCTTTGTCTTATTTCTAATCAGTTTGTTTTTCCAATGCAGCAATTGGATTCAATGTTGAAACTGTTCAATACAATAATATCAAATTTCAAGTATGGGACCTTGGTATGCCAATTTATTGTCCCTCATGTCTATCCCTTCCAAGCCATTAACATCTCCCCTTCTTGCCTAATTAATGATATTTATGTCACAACTAGACTAGAGCTACTGCTCTGCATAATGTTCCAGTGCTTTATTAGTTCTTGTGTGGACTAATTCTTGCAGAATCAATATCAACGTTCTAGGATTAAGTTGCTCATTAAGATGCACAGTATTTTAAATATTTAATTGCTTAATATTGCTGGAATCTCGTTAATTCAATTCAAGTTAGTATCTTATCCTGATGGCATTTATCTTGTTTGTTGATGTAGGTGGACAAACGAGTATCAGGTAACTTCTGAGTTGTTTGCTTCATCATTATTATTATTATTAGTTGTAATATGTCTTTTCAAAAGCAGAATCAGCTTCATGTGGGTTAAAGAACCTCATTATCGAAATCTTTTTTGCTTGAGCTTTTCAGTGATCATTCACTAATTGGTTAGGTTATATGATACCTATTTTTGTTTCTGAAAAGATGTAGATGTGTCATATGGTATGCTAGATGCTGAATACTTGCTTACTCTTTGCTGTTGTTTAATGAATGAAAATGAAAATGATATCAAAGCATTTACAAAGAATAGAAGAGCTATCAAGCTATTAGTTAGAACTCACAAAACCTATAAAAACTAGTTGCTGGATTATCTGTTTAGGTTGCTAGAATTTCATCTTTGATATGGTTGGAAAAAATATCAGCCCTTGTTGCCTTTGCTGTCATTTAAACTCCACTCTTCACTCCACCAAATTAAAGCTTATGATTGGGTATTTATCTTCTTTTATTTCTGTTATAAATTCTAAGCTCTTGTGCATCAAATGCTCACATCAATTTCAAGTTTTTCTGTTGTCTTTTACATCGATTTTAATAAAAGAATATATGAAAAACTAACAGAATGTGACTTGGAAGGTTATTTGAACAATAATATAAGAGGATAAATGATAGTTTTTAAAATATAAAATTGAAATGAGAATGTCAAGCTAAAGGAGGTCCTAATATATTTAACCCTTTTGTCATTCGAACTGATTCTTCATAAGTTTTTGATCTGCTTTCTTTGTGTTTTATGACAGGCCATATTGGAGGTGTTATTTTCCCAACACACAAGCAATTATCTATGTTGTGGATTCCAGTGATACTGATAGATTGGTGATAGCCAAGGATGAGTTTCATGCAATTCTGGAGGTATGCTTAACTCCATTTTATCTTTGCCTTTTTAAAAGGCGGGGATATAACTGCTGGCCTACCCATCAAAAGCAGTTATGCACATTAATTTTTGGTATATTATTACTTATAAATTTGAAATAAGCTGTGTAATGGACGTTAACTTCTCTAGAGTTGTTTATGCTGATGGCTGGCCAGCTAGATGTTAACAAGAATCTGGGCGTATTTGAATACTTTATGAAAGCAATGTACTCTCTCTCTATCACCTATTTTCGGGTCATGATGGAGATATATGTGAGCAAGAAATCGGCTGAAGGGGTTACTGATGGGATTAATACTCAGCTTAGGATTCCCACAGCCAATTCAAGATTTACCATTTATGCAATCACTTCAAAAGTCTAATTTTGCAATAAGTGAGGAAAGGTTTTGCAAGATTTATTTGCTTTGCCCGATAAATTGTTGACAGGGGTTAATTAAACATGTCCATAGCAGTGATCATGTACCCATACTCTCTCTGAGGGGAAAAGTTCTTTTGGTTCTGCTTTTTTAAACTTTGAAGTGGGGTTGTGCATGAGCATGTGAAGGGACCATTTGTGTTCAGTATTACTTGGAGTTGGACTAGTAGGTGCGAATAGACAATATACGCAAGCACATGGGAAAGATCATTTTCCATTCTTCTTTTAAACATTTAGAGTTAATTAAACAATATGGTGATTTTTTTTCCATTCATTTATGACTTCTGAATTACATTTAGAGTTAATGCATTCCTTCCTGATGATAAATGAGAGCATTTCATGTGTTTTTTTCGACAGGAGGAAGAGTTAAAAGGTTCTGTTGTTCTCATCTTTGCAAATAAGCAGGTTCGGTCTTACCTAGTTGTGTATTGTCGAAGACTTGTTAGATAGCTGAAGAAATTTACATCAACTTATTTGATAGTTAATTGAGAAAGAAGTTGCATTTAGGGCTTTTTCTTCCATTTCAATGCATAAATGTATCTTTTTGTGATTTATACAGCAAATTTTTGGCATTTTCCTGTCCTGTTTTTAAGATGATTTCTTCGATAATTATAGGATCTTCCCGGTGCACTTGACGATGCTGCTGTGACTGAAGCTTTAGAATTACACAAGATAAAGAATAGACAATGGTCAATTTTTAAAACTTCTGCCATCAAAGGAGAAGGTCTATTTGAGGGCTTGGATTGGTAAGTTTCTTACAGAAGAATTTCTTTCAGGGTCCATGATCATGAACAGAATTACACTAGCACATAGAAAAACATGGAAACATGGACTACGGCATCAAACGTATTAACTTTGCAGTCTATCCTATGGCAGTAACCACGAATATGTTTTCAAGTCCAAACCGTGAATGAAGAGAAGGAGAGATGCTTACCTTCTTCTTCTTTTTTTCTTTTGTCTGAATATTTCCAGTCTCTGTTATTCTGTTTGATCCAAAAAATTTCGTAATAGACGAACAATCTTTGATGTAGGTTGAGTAACACGCTGCAGTCTGGAAGTGGTTAAGTTTACGCAAAAGTTGGCGTCGTCTCTCACAACATAATTCAAGAAGGATAGCAGAGCTTGGTGGTGTGGCTGATCATAGAGAAGTGCTCTTTCCTTTGTAGCAGTTTTGCTGTTTGACCTTCGCTAGTTATTCCTGCTAATTTACTTGTTAAATCTTTGATAAGAGATGCGACCAATTGGATCTTCATTTTCTCTTCCTATGCCTATTTCTTTTGACATGAGTTTTTGTGCTCTATCTTATGTGGGACGATGGTAGCTTAATTCTATTCATTCCATTGTTTCGTCATGCTTCTAATCCTTTTTGATACCTTACTCTTTGTCTGCATAACATATGCCATGAAACTATCGGTTTTGTATGCAATCGGTGACGCGTACAGCCCATTAAACCACGTATTGCACTTTCAGATCTGGTTCTTTTTCATGGACATATTACCCTTCTATGTTCAGCCAGAAGCCCGTTAGAAACAGGCCTGCAAAATAAGTGGAGGTTTAGGTTTAGTCTTTTAACTTGGTTCGGCAGGCAAAGTCAAGTCGGGCTAAGTTTGGACTGCCATTAGTTAGGGTTAGGAACAGTGTAGGGAAGCTTGAACATCTTAAGGTCCGAACTTAAAAGTTGGAAAAGATTTCGGACTCAAGTCTTACGGTCCAAAATTAATAAACTAAAATTTGTCAAGAACTCGAACCCAATAAGACTCAAATATCAATATACGAGTTTTAATTCGAATTTGGTTAAACAGAATTTGATTTATTGATTTTGAATTATATTAGGTTTATACATATTTGCCAGACAAAGTATTAAAAATCCAATGTGTGTATCATCAAGTTTCCCCCACCCCCTTTCCACTAGGTTGCCTTTTTATATTTTATGATGGGAGAAAACAATTCTCAAGTACAACAAAATTAAAATTTCCATTGCTAAATAGATCTGATCTCGAAAGTAAGTTCCGTCAATTGCAAACATATATGAATAATCAAAATTTTAAAAAAGTATATGCTGATTTCTATATCTATGGATAAATTCAACTAGAATATACAAAAGGATGTGTCTTTGTATACATTGTTTATTGGTAATATTATTTTAGTAGATGAAACAAAAGATGATATTAAGGTCAAGATAGAATTTTAGAGAGATATGTTAGAGTCGAAAGATTTTAAATTGAGTAGGAATAAGATTAAGAACTTAGAGTGTAATTTTTCTGAGTCATAAGACAACTTCCAGTATTGAGGTAAAAATTGATTCAAAAGTTATATTACAGAAAGAGTGTTTTAAGTACCTAGAATCTATTATCCAAAGTAATGGAGAGATCAATGAAGACATGCTTTACCATATCAGATCAGGGTTACTTAAATGGAGAAGTACTTCAGGAGTTTTATAATGTGACAAAAACATACTACTCAAATAAAAATGGTTAATATTAGTAAAAAGTTAAGAGAGACAAGGTGTAAGTATTTTATACATGTTAAGATGAGACATTCTAGCGCTTTAGTGAGAAGATTTTACATAAAGACTATAAGAGGAAAAAAAGAAGACTTAAGAAGAATTTGAAAGAGATGATCAAGAATGATATCACTATGTTAAAATTTATCGATAGTATAACTCTTAATTGAAAACTTTAGCGTACTAAAATAAGGGTAAAAAATCTCACATAAAAAAGTACTTTTCTTTATCATGGGTCTTTTAGTCATTTTCTTTTAAGGCTTCAAAGCTTATGTCTTGTATTTAACCCAAACATTTTCCTATTTAACGTAAACATTTTCTTGTAATGACTTGTTTGATTTATTTATTTACTTTCCTCCTTCTTTGTTTGTATATTTATTTACTTATTTTATCTTTTATTTTTATTCTTACTTTGTTCTATATTTATTGTTTTGCTGATTTCGTTACTTTTTTATATTTTTATATTTTTATTTATTATTATTATTATTAGTATTATTATTAGTATTAGTATTATCATTATTATCGTCGTCGTCGTCATCTTTTATGTCTATT
>JANPWT010333505.1:0-14143 GCA_024678245.1 Erythroxylum densum | reverse complement strand
CCTAAATACTTCATAAAAATGCAAGTAACAAAATCAATTCACTAACTTCTCAAATCTCAACTAAATTGGTTCCTCAAGGCTTCAACTTTCAAACATGTCATCAAGCTGTCACTAATATAAATTTCACATAACATCATCACTTGAATCACCTATAACTCTTAACTCCGATCTCGAAAACTTTCATACTTAATCTCGTTGGGAAGATAAAAGATCAAGCTACAACTTCAAAGAAGGCTACTTTGGCTAATTCCATTTCAATCATTCTCTAAATTTCCCTTGAAATCAGCATATACATTTCTATTTTACATTCAACCTTAATGCATATGATTTCTCACATTTAATATCATTAAGCCTTTTACCACATACTCCTCTTGCTTTTGCATAATATATCATATGTATCATCATAATTCATTTTAAGGGTTTCTCAACTCATCATCCATACATGATTTTCATTCTAATATAATAGTCATCTATAACACAAATCACATACACAACACTTTTAATTGCATTCGTTATTTCTAAATTTCGCTTCAAGGTTCGGGGTCCAACATATATACACACTTGCAGCCCCTATAGGCCTCTTCCTTTTGGGGAGCTGCACAAGCTCTCATGTCTAGTTCTATTGCAAAGGCTTCTTATATTGTAACTCCTATTCAAATATCCTTCTCCCAACTTTGTATAGCTTCTTGAAGTTAGTTGGATCTATTATTATTGATGACTGCAAAGGATATCAAGTTTTCCTAATCATATTTATTTTATGGTATATAATGTGTCTTTCTCTATCCATAGGTATACTATAATGCTACCTTTAACTTGACATAGTTCTTTTATATCTTAAACTAGAATTTCTAACCTCTCTAACTTTTTTTGTGACTATTTTAGTTTCACTCATCCACCTTTGGGATTTTACTACTCCCTATTGACTCTAACACATCCTCTTTATATGTTTGCTTCAATATATATTATTCATTAAACATTATATCCCTATTAACTGCAGCTTTTTTAATATAAGGTCCTAGAACTTGTATCTTTTCATCATTTTAGGGTAGTTAATGAAGATAAATTACTTTGACTTTAGATCATACTTAGACTCTCGTCACTAGAAATCAATATATAAATGGGATAAATAAAGATCTTCAGACCTAAAAAATCTAACTTATTTACTGTCCATACTTCCTTTATCACTAACCCATTTGGTGAAATGTGGTTATTTATCAATTAGATAACATAGTATACCAACTAATTGGTTTTAAAATTTATAGGTTCCATATTTAACCTCAATCACTTGACTCATTTAGTTATGAATATGTTTATCATCTAAAAAGCCATTATATTATAATTCTTTTACAAATTGTATGATGTCTTTGAATTCCATGCTCTCATAAAATTTCTAGGACTATGTGTTTATATACTTAATATTGTTATCTAATCTCAAGTATTTAATTTTGATGCCCACCTAGTTCTCTACCTCTTCCTTCTTTGCCTTAAAATTTGCAAAGACCTTAAATTTCTACTTTATGAAGTACACTCAAACTTTTTTTAAAAAATCATTTATAAAGGTAATAAAATACTAATATCCACCCAATGTTAACTCTCTAATAAGATCACATACATTAATTGCACACAGTCAAAATTTTCCTCAAATTTACGATCACTTGTCTTAAATTTCACTACTATTTTTCAAGCACACAAAACTTACATACACCTAACTTATATTGTTTTACATATTTTAATAAGCTCCTCTTATGAAGTTAATATAAGCTCCTCTTATGAAGTTAATCCATCCCCTGCTTACTAAAATAACCCACCATATATTCCTTATTGTTGTACTATCTTCCTTTGACTCTACTGCAATAATGCATCTTAACGACCTTAATATTGTCGACTTTGGTTTTATATCTAAAATCATTTATATATAAGGTGCATAAAGTGATAATATTTTTCTTTAAATTTGAGTATAGTCGAACATCATATAACATCCTAACAACAATATCAAACATCTTAATCCTAACTATCATGTTTTGATAATTTTACAAGTTTTATAATCCCTAAACTACACAATGCTAAAGTTTTCTGTCATGTACAATATAAATTACTCTTTTATAGTTTCATATGATGTGAGCATCATATATCTAGAATCTATGATTCTTCTAATTGATTGATTAAAACATGAAGTATGCCTATATCGTTATAATTTAAGTTCCTACTCTATACTATATTATCAAACGTTGATGAATAACCAAACATCCTTTTATTACCTTAATTTGCTCATATAGTAGCATTGAACTACATTTTTCCCTTTAGATTTGGACCTAAAAATCCTCTTATTCCTTTATATTTGGACCTAAAAATCCTCTTACATGAGTCATCTTTCCTTTACTTTCTACCGTGATCCTAGCTACTCCTTACATACAACCATTAATATTGAGAGCTTTCACCAATTTTTTTTTATATTGTTTGTAAGGCAAAGGTGTAACAATTATGTGTTCTAATAAATTGTCTCCTTACTTAATGTGAGCTTGGTCACTAGATATTGAATGCATTGATATGTTGTTTCAAGTTTGTTTCCTTGTGCATCTTCAACATGTATAGCCTTTACATCATATACAACTTATTTGTTAGAAACTCTAACATATATCGACTCTCTAACTTCTTCATATCTCTATAAAGGATGTAATATCTACGACATGTTATATAACATTATCAACCAAACATAACCTCCAGCTACTCACACCTATAATTCTTTCTAGTTGAGCTTATTTATTTCTTTTGATTTATTCTCAAACCTCTTTAATATGCTTTGTTATACCAACAAATCTTTACCATTCCCAAATTTGTAATAAAATTCATTGTGACCTCTTCTATACTCTAAAATCATTTATAAGAAAGAATATATCAAGAATATAGTAGTATAAAAGAAAACATTCAAGAGCATAATTTTTTTTTAATAAGTTTCAACCAATTTTGATATGCCTACATCTTTGAGAGAAAGAGACATTGCTGCCATTATTAAATGATAACAATGATTATAAATTTTTAGATGTTTAAACTAGTTTTATAATAGTATGTTTATATGTAAACTCTAACCGGTATAATCCTACACAAATTGCACCTTACTAAATCAAACATATTTTAAACATGACTCTACTAATATCTATAATTAATTAAAACTTGAAATCCACCAAAAAATGTTTTTTTAAATAAGGTAGTCTATCTCAAACATAAACCGTGTAACTCATTATTTCTTTTTACATATAACTACTTCAGAAAATCCTCCTCCATTTCATCATACCTATGTCTTAACCATGTACTTATTTATGTCTTCATCTTTGTACTTTAGATAAGAACACACCTTGACATAAGTTTGAATTAACCAAAAAAAACTAAGATGTGCAAATAACTTAGAGAGAATTGTATATTATTATTCTTTATGTCTATATATATATATATATATAAGGGCCCTGTTTTGTACATATAGAGTTACAAGTTCATAAATAAAGGAAAGAATCAAGAGTAAATACTCCATTAATATTCTACATAATGTTTTCATATTGATATTATAGTAGTAGAATATTTTGATTTTATATTTTAATATCCCTTAAAGCCCTCCACACCCCCTTAGGAATCCTTCGATTTCTTCCGGAAGCAAATGATTATTCATCTTCTTCTCACCTTTTGAGAATAGTCAGGACATTGAGGAATATCTAGAAATGTAGTTATGGAATCAGTCTGATTCTATCTCTGTTCGTTCCATTTGAAGAAAGGAAGGATCTCAAAGAATTTTCGATTCAAATTCAAATCCAAGAATCCTTCATGAATTCATAGTCAATAGTTAATGGTTCCAATTTACCCTAGGATTTTTGCTTTTTTCGTAAGGGTCCAAATTAAAGATGGGGAAAATAATGGTAACTTGAGTTTGTTAACTAGTTCATTGTACTGAGTTAGTAGTTGAGCTTTGGTGAAGATGTCAATTGTCTAGTTATATGATGATAAAAATACAAGAAAGATGGTTCCTTTATGGATATGGTGATAAATAACATGATAATAATTCTCAATATATTTTGTGTTTTTATGAAGTACATTATTATGAGTAATTTGAGTGGCATTATGGTTATTGTTACAAAGGTCTTCAAAGCACCAGGCTTATACTATAAGTCGCGCCTACTCCTTTGCATGACAATCTCATTTAGATCTGTTTAAGCAAGATTCAGCCTTCTCACGTGATTGTTGACCAACTAAACTTGTTCTCGAATGCCTCACGACCCTCACAGTATTTAACTCTCATACTCTTGTAAGAAAACTAAGAAATTACTAAATATCAATGGCAACAATAAGCACGACAGAGATACAACAAAATGCCAACCTTTATTACTTCCCTTAGAGTATACAAATGATGCTTTCTCAATCTCTATGTCTCACACTCTTTGACACTGAGAGGAGTAGGGCTCAAATGAGTTATTTATAGGCACCTATGGATGGCCAAGTTAGAATCGTAATAGAACTCAACTATTTAAGATCACATCTTATCCTATCTTATCCTTATCAGATTACATCACACTAACCAATAGGAGGACATCCCCATCTAATTAGGACCCTATTTGATAAGAATTATCTACATCACAAATAATAAGTAGGAATGGTTATGGGTGGACTGGCTTGGCCCCTTTTATCATTTTTTAAAAAATTTTAGAAAATGATGTCGCTCTTGACAAAACTACCACATTTTGTCAGACCGTGACCCTGTTAACCAAGGTCGAGCTACTTGGGCAGGATTGTCATCCTTACTAACAAGATAAAAGACTACATCTATCTAGGAATGATTTATCTATATCCACAAAGATCTCCATTATTTTCATCTGATCCTCCCACATGGTCTTTATCTCTTAGATTTGATGTTTATCTTTTGTGGTCTTATCCGTCACCTCATCTAATATCCCCTCATCTTTATTCGTTGATGATGAGTTATCAAAGACAAAACCTGTCATAGCACATTAGTCTATCCATTGCTTCCTTACATCAATTCCATTAGCCATGGTCTATTAATTTGGGCATACACTAAGTCCTTAGTCCACCAAGAACCCAACCTTAGCCAAATAAACTCTTACAAGGTTCCAAACTCTACCAAAATTTGCACCAAGTTTGTTATAACTTGCTAAGTCGCCTTGAAAATCTTGCATGCCACTGTCATATGTGTGATCCATCTAACCTTCCACTTGATGTCCATCTCAAGCCTTCTTTTAGTCTCATATCCGAATCTTGAATCTCTTTGAAGATTTTTGTCAATTTGCACTAATACATTCCAACACCTGATATTGCCCCTTTTCCTTACTTACTTGCAAGTCTTTGCCTTATTTCATTGTCCGGAGTGTCAAACATTAGTCAAGGCTTGCCAATGCCTGCACGATTATGCTATTAAGACTTAGGAGTCTAACAGCTATCACAATAGATGATAGTAGGCAATGAATGTTCAATTATGATATCTTGTAATAGCCAACCTATCCATATGAGTTTAGAAGTATTGTTAACAAAGGATCGATATTTATCTTTAATGTTATAACACATTGCAATTGTTTATTATTTGTTTTTCCATATGACACTAAGAAAGAAATAAAATCTAATTGTAAAATATCAATCAATAGGATCTCTACTTCAATTAACATTAAAGTATGTGGTGGAACTCTAAAAAGGAGGATGATCAAAGTTAGATGCCATAAAATAGGGTGTCTTTAATATAACACATAATATGAAGAATTGCAAAATAGTGAGTGGTTCGTGAAATTGTCATAAATTGACTCACAATGTGAAATGCATAGGCTATAATAAGACGGGTAATTATAATTTGTTCTAAAAAACCCATTAATTATCAATATAATATAGGATCATCATGAGGTTCTCCATCTATTGGTTAAGATGATCATCATTGTCAATAAGAGCGGAACTAGTTTTACCATCTCTTATAACTTCATAAGATATGAGATCGGTAGCATACTTCATTTGAGAGAGTAAGTAACCTAAATCATTATAAAATACTTAAAATCTAAGGAAATAAATTAGATGCCTTAAATATTTCATCTTAAAATGCATGAAGAGATACTTTTTCAATTATATAATCCCACCCAAATCCTTGCAAATAATGATTATATCATCCACATAGAGTAATACGAGCATATATCCTCTATCTGTGTGTTGAACTAACAAGGCATTGTCATGTGGACCATAAATAAATCCAAGATGGTGAATACAAAAGCTAAATTTGATAAACCAAGTTCTAGGCCTTTTTAAGGCTATAGCCAACCATCTTATGATGACTGACAACATCTAGAGGATGACCACATCCTAGAGGTGGCCATATATACATTTATTTAGAAGGGTCACCATTAAGAGATGTATTTTTAACATCCATTTGAATAGTTATCATTTTTTAGTTGTAGTTATAACTATCAGACTATGAATTAAATGAGGTGGGTCATATAACAAACATCTCCTTATTATTTATATTATACTCTTGAGTGAATCTTTTAAAAACGAATTGAGCTTTATAATGTTCTACAATACTAGCTACCTTGGTCTTGATATTATAGATCCATTTACAACCAAGTAAAGTCTTGCCATGAGGAAGTGGGACTAGATTCCAAGTTTGCATTTTCTCTAAGGCTTGCAATTCTTCTTTTATGACTAATCGCCACAAAGGATTAGCATTAGCTTCTTTATAGATTTTAGGTAATAAAGGGGAGTGATGGTTGAGTTAAAATAATGATATTTAATTTGGGAAAGACTTACAACATACAATCCAAATAAAAAGGAGTTTAGCGATCGTGACGATTGAGATGGTTTAACGGAACTTTAATCCTTCAATAGGGTTGGATCCTAATGTGGAACATATGGCCTTTTTTCATTGACCCTATAATAAACATGATTGGTGAGTCAAAAAAATCAAGAAATAAATCAATGGAGGATCAAAAAATAAAGAAGTGGAAGAAGAGACTTAGAAAGGAAAAAGGAATAGAACATTTTATGTCTAACTTCTTGTTTTAAGTGATGCAACTTCCCTAAGCAACATTAAAAATGGAATATAATTTGGCAAACATATCCAAATCTTCATTCATAATTTTGAAATGACCAAATATTCAATTGATTATTAGCTCCTATATGATATAGAATCACATTAGAATTTAATGATTTTCGCAAATCTATTCTTTTATTCGTTCCTCGAAGTCTTCATGATTTTCTCATTACTTCATAGAGGACTCAATAAATGATATAATGTGTAGCTTATGTTCTCATTTGTAAAAAATAAATATTTTTTGAAGCTGCTATGCAAAATTAATCCCATCAAGTACAACAGTAATATGTTTCACAATTTCTTTTATGTCCATATATGTGAAAAATATAAGACAACTATCCAACAAACAATATGATGGTAAAGATGGTGCGATTGACGATTTTAGAATAAACAAATGGATGTAAAACTTGTGCCTATGACTAACACGAAGTAGATTGATATGAAACTTGGTAACTTAAACTTCATGTTCAGTCTCTCCCAAACTTCAAACTTTGAAATACGATAATTAAAAATCAAGTAGAAACATAGTTTTTTCTCCCAAAACTTATAAACCAATATCTAATTACTGAAAATATTGTGTCAATTCCTCCTAAACTTCAAATTTTGGTGACAATAAATCAAGAAGACATGTATTTGGTGATTGAAAATAAGAAGACATTGTTGGATTTAATCCAACATGTGGGCACATATAAATATAAATTAATTGTATATTATAGGCTATCAATTTCATTCCTATGCTTAATGACACAAACTTTAAAAGAGAATGATATGATTGTTCTCGATGTCATAGATCTAGACCTTATATTAAGGACTAAAAGACTTACCGATCTTACGACTAACAGTTCCTTTGATGATAAGAGGGATATGGAAAAGTGGAAACATTAAAATCGCATGTGTCTTGTAATCATAAAGTGTGCTATTATGGAAACCCTCAAGGGCACTATGTCTGAAAGGGTAACTACTACTAAAGGCTACCTTGAGGAAATTGAAAAGAGGTTTGTCAAAAACGAAAAGGCTAAAATAAGTACGATTTTGGCAAATCTCATTTCAATGAGGTATACGGGAAAAGGAAACATAAGGGAGCACATCTTGGAGATGTCTCATCTTGCTTCAAAACTAAAGTCACCAAAGTTAGAGTTGTTTGACGACTTGTTTGTGCACTTAGTTTTGATTTCTCTTCTGGCACAATCGAGATAGTTTAAAGTTAGCAACAATTATCAAAAGGAGACTTAGACTCTAAATGAGCACATTTCTCATTGTGTGTACGAAGAGGAAAGGCTAAAGCAAGAGAAGACAGAGAGTGCTCAATTGGCAACCACCTCAAAGGAAAAGAACTTGAAAAGAAAGAAGGGTAAGGAAATTGCAAGTGCCATATCAAAAAAGAAACAACACAAGCATCAAGATGAGGCTTTTACCTGTTGTTTCTGTAAAAGTGATGAACACAAGAAAAAAGAATTGTAGCAAATATCACATATGGCTTGAAAAGAAAGGTACATTTCTTGTTTTAGTTTGTTCTGAGGTTAATTGAACTTTGGTACCCATACACACTTGGTAGCTAGATTTTAGTGCTACTACTTATATAAGTGTGTCAATGCAGTAGTGAGTTACCGAAAGCCAATTGATGGTGAAAGAGACATCTATATGGGTGATGGTAAAGTGATAGAAGTTGAGGCTATTAAAACTTTTAAGTTATTGTTAAAGATTGATTATTATTTGGATTTGAATGAGCCTTATGTCGTACCGTCATTTAGACGAAATTTAATTTCTATTTTTGCATTGGATAATTTTGGTTACTCTTGTTCATTTGGAAATGGCCAATTTAGTCTTTTTCAAGAATTAATGCTTGTTGGTACCAGTTATTTATCATTTATTGGTAACCTATATTTGCTTAATATAGTTGCCTCATAATGAAAATTTGTATGTATGTAGAGGTATAAAACAAAAATTAACCAATGAGAATTCTACTTCATTATAGGACAAACGTTTAGGGTATATCTCTAAACAAATAATTGAACGTCTTGTATATGGTAGAATTCTTGATTCCTTTGATTATGCAGACTTTGAAAATTGTATTAATTGTTTAAGGGAAAACAGACAAACCTAGGAAAATCAGGTGCCAATAGGGGCTATGGACATCTTAGAACTCATAGATACAGACATTTATAGGTCATTCCCTATAGCTTTTTAGAATGGTTAACAATATTTTATTACGTTCATAGATAATTACTCTTGTTATGGATACCTGTATCTCATTTATGAGAAGTCCCAGTCTCTAGATGTGTTCAAAAATGATAAGGCTAACAATGAGAATCAACTCAACAAAAAAATAAAAAGTGTCAGATTTGACTGTGGTGGTGAATAATATGGTAGATATGACGGATCAGGTGAACAATGTCTAGGGTCATTTGCTAAGTTCCTTGAAGAGTGCGGTATTGTCCCACAGTACACCATGCTAAGATGTCCTAACATGAATGGTGTTGTTGAAAGGCGAAATAGAACACTAAAGGATATGGTCAGAAGTGTGATTAGTCATTATACTTTACTAGAATTTTTCTGGGGAGAAGCATTAAAGACTGTAGCTTACATACTCAATAGGGTTCTAACTAAATCAACTACCAAAACCCCTTATGAACTTTAGGCAGTCAAAAAGCCTAGTTTGAAACACTTGCACATTTAGGGTTGTCCAGCTGAGGCAAGGCCATATAGGCCAAATAAAAAGAAACTGGATTCCAAAACTATTAGTTGCTATTTTGTTGGATACTCCAAAAGGTATACGGGTTACAAGTTTTATGATCCCACTACAAAGTTAATTTTTGAAACGGGAAATGCCCGATTCCTTGAGGATGTTGAGTGTGGGAGGGGAGACAAGGTGAGAGACATTGTCTTTGAAGACGAATAGGTTAATATTCTCTTAGTTGTTGCTGACAATGATATGGGTTTCATTCTTGATGTTGTTGAAGCAACAAATCCAGAACAATAAGACAATTTGAGGAACTCCCTATTCAGATTACATAAATTATTTCAGAAGAATAAATTCACCATCCTTAAGAACTAGTGTCATTAAGGAGATCCACTAAAGAAAGGAGAAGCTAGTGTGATTCTAGATGATTACATCATATTTCTCCAAGAACATGAGGTTGACGTTAGCGTTGTGGAAGATGATCCAGTTAACTTACATCAGGCCATGCAAAGTTTTAACTCTCAAAAGTGGATTGATGCCGTAAATGAGGAGATAAATTCCATGAAAGATAAGACATTTGGGATCTTGTATCATTGCCTAAAGGTACAAAACCCATCGGTTGCAAATGGATATTTAAAACCAAGAGGGGTTCGAAGGGTAATGTAGAAAGATATAAGGCTTGTCTAGTTACAAAGGGCTTTACATATAAAGAAGGCATTGATTATAAAGAGACTTTCTTTTAATTTTTATCAAAAGACTTTTTTAGAACTATAATTGCACTTTTGGCACATTTTAACCTTGAGTTGCATCAAACGGATGTAAAGACTGCATTTCTCAATGGTGACATTGATGAGACAATTTTTATGGTATAACCAGAAAACTTTGTGTCAGGAGACCCAAAGAAAATGATTTGCAAATTAAAGAAATGCATCTATGGGCTCATGCAAGCTTCCTGTCAATGGTATTACAAATTTCATCAAGTTGCTCTTTCGTTTGGTTTTGAAATGAATGTAGTTGATGATTGTATATACCATAAGTTGGGAGCAATTATATTTTTTTCTAGTTTTATATGTTGATGACATATTGCTTGCTAACAACAATATCGGCTTATTGCATGAAACTAGGAACTTTATGGCAAAGAAATTTGAAATGAAAGATTTTGGTGACACCTCTTTTGTATTAAGGATACAAATACATCGAGATCGCTATTGGGGTATACTTAGGTTATCACAAAAGAGCTATATCGAGAAAGTTCGTAAGTGATTTGGCATGTAGGATTTTAAACTAGGTGACACCCCTCTTACTAAAGGAGACAAGTTTAGTCTCAATCAATGCCCCAAGAATGAGTTTGAAACTAAAAAGATGTAGAATGTAACGTCCTGTTACTTGAATTAAGATTAAAATGGTGTTTATTTGAGATTAATGAGAAATTAGAAAGCATAATTCACTCTTATGCATAATGTGACATACACGCACACGATGTTTGATTTTTCACATATACAAATAATTGTACATGCATTCATGACATTTTTTCGGGTATAATTAATTGTTAAAAATGAAATTAAAATGTGAATTGTGAACTTTTAAAGTTGAACATTTATTTGGAGAGTGTTATTATTGTTCCGAAAATTTTGGTGAATTTTCAAAAAAAAAAAGACAAATGGGAGTGTGACACGTGGCAGCCTCACATGCATGAAAAATGGATTACGTGTATGAGTGCCACGTGTAAGTTAAAAAAAGAAGAAGAAGAAGAACACTTCTTCAGCTCTTTCGGTGTTCTTCTCTAGACATTATCCAATTCTCTTCTTTGAACATTCATCACTGTAACACTTGGTTAATATTTTCTATTTTGGCAGTCCATATATTGCTCTGTTTTCATTCATCTTTGATTTTCCCCAACCACCGAAACTTGTCCTTCAATATCACTATTGGAATTTTTCTGAAATCAAGTTGTGTTTTTCGATTTTCTAGATATTGTAAATGATTTTGATGATGATTTACTGTATAAATCAATACATGCATGAGAAGGTTGGCAGTAGAGTTTCGATGAATAAACTTGAGGAATGAGAGATGAAGGATCGGTGGATTAGAATAGTGTAGAAAACTAGTGTTTATTCACGTTGCTCTATTACCTTGTCGTGTACTGCAAGCATGTTTAAAAGTGGTATTAAATGAGTTTAGAGCTAAGTTTCTGGTGATACTATGATGTGGGAAAAATTTTTAAATGAAAAATGTGAGATATGATGAGCGTGTTGTTGTAAGTGAAACTAGTACTGTAAAAATGAAAACACAGTGGAGAGTAAGCTTGAAGTTTCGCTTTTGATAGTCAATATTTTATGAACTTGTAGGTGATTGATTTTGAACTGTAAAAGGAGTTAAATGAAGTTAAAGAGTGGATAAAAAAATGAAAGAATATGCATTAGAAGAAAATCTAAGAATTTGAAGATTTATAGTAGAGAGAGAGAGTTGAAGATTTGAGTTGTTTTGGGACTAAGTTGAGTTGATATGGAAGTGAATAAGAGGGATAAATATAAGGGTATAAGTTTGTGATGAGGAATTAATTAGAAGAGAGGACGAAGATGGAGGAGTGTTGCTGCAAAAATGTGGAGAATTACGTGCAAAAACGTGATTCTACTGTAGAGGGTGGTAGTTGCTTGTATAAGTTTAAGAACAGAGTATTTCATTGAGCAGCCCTGAGTCTTTTGGCTATAACTTTTTCATCCAAACTCCAAATGACTTGAAACTTAGATCAATGGATTCCTAAGAGATTTTTCTTTCTCTTCATAAAAATTTAGAGCTATTTGAATTGATTTGAAAGTGATTGATAGGATGAAAGTGTGAAAGTCTGCTGGAATGTTATGAATTGGAAAATTTTCATGATCATGCTTCGGTTTTCTAATTATAACTTTAGTTGTAGATTTCTGAATGAGTTGATTTTTTGATTCATATTAAACTAGAGACATAATTATACAACTTTTGTGAAGAAGTCAAATTTTAATTCTATCTTTATGATTTTCAAAACTTGGCATGTAATTGAGTCTCAACTTAGGTTGTAGCATTACCAGGGACAGAAATTATGTCCTGTGGTTATTGAATAAACTGTATTAATATGGACCGAATTAGGCTAAGTTGTCTACACCAAAGTTGTATCTTATTCTCTTAACTTTAAATTGGTATAAAGTTTGTAATTTTTGGATATCTGATCTTAAAGATATGAGTTGTACAATTAGAGGATAAGATCATGTACTAGCCAAAAGTTCAAATGTGCACAATCTGTGGTATTTTGTGCATAGCTCATTGAATATTGAATACAATTGGATGATCTTGGAGTCATTAAAAACTTAAGACACTGTAGAACAACTTTCCATAAGAAAGTGTTGCCTAATTTTTTCATTTACCCTATCATATTAATTATGCAAAGTTGACCCGAAATCATATGGGTAGAAAATCTGAAGTGGTCAATTAAGTTATGTAATTGATTTCACATTGTTTTATTTTGGCCCAAATTATAAGTACCAAATGATATTAATGAGGGCTTTGATATCTGATCGATTTGATGATGAAAATTACAATAAGATACCCGGAATTGTCATTGAACAATGCATTGTGCATATTTTATTTATTTAAGTACATATGCATAAAGGAATATGTTTTCAATTGTGCAAAATGTGACATTTGTGAATGTTTTGTGTATGTTATAGAGGAGCACATCGGACATCAGTCAGACATTGCTGGATCATCTAGGCAATAGCTTCTTAGAACGTACTGTGAATCAACCTAGATAGTTTCCTAGGATTGATTTGATTTGAATTTAATTTGATTTGTTAAACTTTTAATATTTTTGAACTGTTTGCGAGTTGTTTCTGGATTCTGGACCTGAGGTCCTAGGAGTTTAATAGTTGGGCATGTATTAGGAGGGTTTTGATTTGATATGAATTTGACATTTGATTCTCAACGAAAGTTGAATGCCGGATTTAGGTCCGATGACTGTGAAATCTTGTCTGAGCATTTGTATAAGATTGTGATATATAAGATATTCAGAAATTGTGACTTGAGTTGCCAGTATAAAGCGCTTTCACGTAGAGCTTTGCTCCGTGATTTCTGATTTTGCACGTGGAGCTATGCTCCGTAATTCTGTTTGACTGAGCCCTATAGGCCGGAATTTGTATAAGTTTGTGATAGGCACTCGGTCACAATAATAAGAAAAAATATGAGTCTCATGCATATAACATTATAAGACCGAAATTTATTGAATGATTTGTAAAGCTGAATGAGTGATAAATTGATGTGATTTATTTGCTATGCTTAGCAATGTGAACTGTGTTGTAACATCCCACCCCCTACTGGAAGGGTAAAATAGTAAAATTGGCATAGGATGAGATGGATCGGAATGACTTAGG
>JANPWT010333411.1:0-14147 GCA_024678245.1 Erythroxylum densum | reverse complement strand
ACTAACACTTATCACATTTAGCTCATTCACTTCACATTTATATCACTTACTTTTACACTTAATTCACACACATTCACAGCACATTTAATCACATAAAAGCTGAGGAACCAACTAGGTTACTCACCTGTAACTTCCGAGCTACTGCCTGGAAGTTCCAGCAATGTCCGTGGTCTGACGATCCAACGGCGCCTCTATAACAATTCAAACACATTCTCATCACTAGGTGCTCAATTAATTAAAATCACTGATGCACATGTCTCAATTCGCAATGATATGATGCATGTTCATGATTTCCAGCTCTCTAATCCAATCTCACTATCTCTCACTTCTTAGCCACAATTCACTATTCACTAGGCCTATCTCATTCATTAAGTCCTCAATTTAAACTCTAATTGCTCAACACATAACTCTTAGGTCAAATTCAATGCTGAAATTGACTCTCTTTCACTAATTAAAATTCCACTGATCAATTTCAAACTCTCAATCGCTACCACAACTGTAGACCTCTTTCTCTAGTTCACAACAAATCAAGATTCATCTCAATAGGAGGTCTACACTAAAAGATATATCATAAAAACCAATCTAGCTCATCACAATTTCACTTCCTCGCCGCGACCTCACATCCTTCGCCGCGGCGCAAAACCATTTTTCACGCCTTCGCCGCGACGTCTACGCACCACACGTCGCGGCATCTAAAGCCTCCTACTCGTCGCGACGTCCATGGGCCACACGTCGCGGCGTCCAATTCATTCCGCTCGTCGCGACGTCAATTAAACATTTAATTGATTCGTCGCGACGTGCGACTGGATCGTCTTCTCCGAATACCTCTTTCCGCCATTAATGCTCTCTCTCAACCATTAACACTCATTCAACTACTCTTATCACTCATATTTAACACTATAAATGCCATAAATGCTTAAAGCAACCATAAATACAACGTGAATCACAATAACACTTACCAAATCACAAAATCGATCGGTGCCCTAAAAATCCTCCGAAACCAACGATAACCACTCTCAAATCTCTCAATCCTTCATCAATCATAATAGATCAGTTAGCTAGGCACAATGGGAAGAAATCCATGAGAAAAGATTGGAGAATCCTTACCAAATGGAAGAAACAAAGACACCGCAAAAGAGAGGAGGAAGACGGTGAAGAATGTCTAAACCCTAACCTCAATCTCTTTTATATATATATATATATAGCTGATTTCAACTGAGACTTAAAATCTATCAGTCCTCAAATCACTTAATTTCAATCTCCAATTTCACTGACTCATCACAAAATTTCTCAAACTCACAGATCTAATTTTTTTCAAACCATTAGTCACTCACTTTCGGAACCGAATTCACACTTATCAGTCTCGAGGTCAATATTCCGGTCTGATCACATATCTCTAAAAAAAATTCCGGAGAAATTTCCAAAATTCCTCAAAAATATAAAACACTAGATTCTATACTCAAATCTCAATTCTCAATAAATCACTCTTCACTCAACTCACAATCTAACTCAATAGACTACTCAATTACACTTATCGCTTAATTTTCAATAATTCATATCTCACACAATTTCACAATTAAATGCTGGAACAATCATGAATGCATGCCACTATATATATATGCATGTGCATTTAACTCATGTCACTGATGCAGAATCACCATACGTGCAATTCAATTATGAATGCACTCGTTGCTCACTCATCCAAATTACCGATATGCCCTCACATCGGGAACGGGATGTTACAGTATGTCTTTAGATGAAAATTTTATGGCATTTTCTATTAATACTCAATAATTTCAATAGGAAATAAGAACAAGTCTTAATAACTTAGGAAAACAGATCATTCAATTAGGCACCTTTATTAACAAATTGGAATAACAAGCATCAAGAAAATTACCTTCACAAACTATAGTAAATCCTAAGGAGAATATGAGTGCAATGATATTGAGAAGTGGGAAGAAAATTCAACTCAGATCTTCCTGGAGATAGAAAAGTTGGTTAAGTATAAAGAAGAGGAATATGAAAGATAGATCTTAGAAACCTTAAAAAAGGTGGAAATAAATATACCACTTCTAAAAGTCATCAAGAAAATTCCAAAATATGCAAAGTTCCTGAAAGAATATACACAATTAAAGAAAGTTGAAGGATAAGAAGAGAATAATTTTGAGTAAGAATATATCAGCTACGATAAATAGAAAATTAATTAAAAAAATGAAAATATCCAAGTAAAGGAGAGTCAACACCTATAATCATCTGAAAAAGGATGAATAAAAGATAAGAAGAAAGATGCCAGAAGACCATGGCAGCTTTGTTTAAAAAGTATGGAGCGCATCATCGAGTAACCAAAATATACCATCCACAAACGAATGGACAAGCATAACAACTACAATGTAGTTCAACATTATGTATTAATTGTATTTGTAACTAGCAAGCATCAACTACTCCTTTTGTTTCTCATTATTAGTAGTGTGAGCTCCAGTATGATTAATTTACTTATACATTATTATACGTTAATACAATTACCCTTTCTAAGAAAGAATGGACAAGCAGAAGTAGCAAATAAAGAAGTGAAATCTATCTTAGAAAAGATAACAAATATCAAAAGAAAATATTGGAGTTTGCATTTAGATGATGCTTTTTGGGCGTACCATATAACCTATTAAACACTGATGGTAATGTCTCCTTATCGATTACTTTTTTATAAAGCTTGTAATTTATTAGTAGAAAATGAATACAAAGCTTATTGGGTAGTGTAATGTTGCAACATGGATTTGGTAAAAGCTGGAGAAGAAAAGAAATTACAATTGCAAGAGTTAAAGGAACTAAGGTTGGATGCTTAAGAAAATTCAAGAATTTATAAAGAGAGAACTAAAATTTTTCATGATAATTTGACCTTGAGGAAGCAATTTGAGGTGGGAAAGAAAGTGTTATTATATAATTCTCGATTAAAGCTTATGTTAGGTAATTTATGTTCTAGAACACTTAATCCTTTTTTCATCACTAATGTATTTCCTTATAGTGTAGTGGACATAAAGAGTTAAGCTACCGGACAAATCTTTGAAGTGAACGAACATAGATTGAAACCATTTTATAAGGATATGCCTATTTCAAAAGTGATGAATATTGATTTAGCACTTCTCCAGTACATAAAATATCAAGAAGAAAAGGTCTCGTTCAGCATAATAATGTTAATAATTGCTCTCTTCGGGAGGCAACCCAAACATGATGATCTTTTTGTTAGTTATGTTTTCATCATTTATAGTTTTTATTAGCTTGTCTTTATCGTACTTATAAGACATATAAAATGCATCAATAGGATAGTGGAAAGAACTAATTCTATGGCAAATCTAACTAGTAAAATCAATATAAGACTATACCTACCACTAGTACCAATCAAAAGTACATTCGGATAACCAAAGGATGAGATTGAATGATAAATAAAAGAGACAATTCTATTATATGTCACATAACACCCCCATGTCTACTGACATCGTAGTACATTTTGTTTTAGATTCTTGCAATTCAGGGAGTCTTCTCCTCCATACTTTATTTTATGTTGATTATTTTTATGAATGTGAGCATGATTTATGTATGATTTAGGTGCGGGAGAGAGTTATCATAGAATAAATCTTTATCTGTCTTAAAAAATATGTGATTTATGCTTGAAATCATAAATACTATGATTCTTATGTTGATTATTCCTTGTGCTAGCCTTAAATTTTTATGATTGTTGTATGAAAATAATCCCCGAGTTAGGATACATTTTTTGTTTGAGTTTTAATGCATAAGAGAGACAAGCATAATTAATGGTTTTCAATAAATTACTTAAAGTATCTCATCAGTTTTATTGAATGAAAATATGTACGATTTGATACATTTTGATACCAATGTAAGTTTTTGAGCCTAAAACAACTTGTCACATTTGTCATCATACATTTTTCTTTATTGTGTGTTATCAAACATAGCTTGTTTATAACAAAACTTGCTTTTGAATACATTTTGAGACCATAGTATTGGTGAATTTATGCATAGAGATGATAGGGGCATTTAAGATAACCATTTTTACCTAGAAAAAGAGTCACTTTTGACCCTAATTTTTATACTAATCGACAAGTTTGACCCAAACGTTTTGAAGTGAACAATTCGTTTGACTCAAATATTCTAGAGTGAACAATTCAAACCCTAATATTTTAAAAACATTAAATTGTAACCCTACTATGATGGAAACTTTAAACCCCTTCGTCAGGTTAGCACTGACATGACATTTTTTAAAAATATTTTTATTGTTTTTGTGGGTCCCATGAGTCACGTCATTATTAACATGATAAGGTGGGACCCATTTTTAAAAAAATATATTAAAAATTTAATTTATTTATAAATATGAGACTCACTTTTTTATTTAATTTATTTATTATTCTCTCTCTCCTTCTTCTTCTTCCACTCCCTCCCTTTCACATAGATACACGCAACTAAAGTTTCCTTATTTTATCCAGTTTGCAGGTTGGTAGATCATGATTGCAGAAGACTCCACAGTATTTCTTCTTCTAACTCCCTGAACTGAGATAAGCATCCTTATGATCTGCTTTGTAATGGAAAAAGAGGTGACCGTTTTAGCATGTGATATTTTTCCTTTTCTCCAGAGGAATTTTCCTCTATGCAGCATCCTTCAGTTGAAATAAAGTTGAAAAACCTGTGAGTAACAAGAAGATAAGAGCAGAAATTTTTCGTTGTAATGAGATGTAATATTTTGTTAATTCACCTAAGTTCATCTCAAATCGTATTGGCCCAAGCCCAAACAAATAAAAGAGAGCGATGATTTTGGAAGATTAAACAAAGTACATACATGCACTTTCAGATATTTTAATGCCTTAGCTTTTTGGAGAAATTCGGGATGTTTCTGAAGCAAAACTACAGCCCACATGGTGATATGACCGGAAGATTCATGGCCTGCATTTAAGTACATCAACAGAACATCAATGATTTCCTCATCACCCAATTTTCTACCATTTTCATCTTCAACACCCATTAGAGCATCCATCATGTCTTTCTTCTGTTTTTGGAATAGCATCCTTCCTCTGACATCTTCGCTCATTTACTGAAGATTGCAATATGGCCACAAGTCTTTTGCGAGCCTGAGAAATCCATTTTGACACCAAATTAAAAAGAAGACACTAGCGAATTAAGTTACTTTCTTTTTCTCATGTATGCAAAAAGAGTTCTATCAGTTTGATTTTTATCTATGAATTGAGCCGTTTCTCTTCTATACGTGATCGTTGACAGAAATTCAGTGTAGGTATAGGTGTAAAAGAAGTATTTACCCTGAGTGCTTTGTGATAAGCAAATCCTGGAATATTGATTGCCATGGCTCGGACTCCATGATTGAGTGTGGTATATTCCCTCTCTAAAGCCTCTATGACTGACTCACTCTCGGCCTAAGGAAAATATACATAATAATCTTGAAAGTAAGTTTTCTAAGATGGGTCAAGAACTCAAACTGTCCCATAGTGGACCATTGTTCTAAGGCAGAGATCGCCATTTCATCAATATATTTGATGTATAAAGACAAGGCTTCGTGACCATTAATAGACGCAGCAGTGAGACGGCGAAGACGCTTATGTTCTTCATAAGAAATACCAATGAATGATTTCTTTCCGATAAGCTCCATTGTGGAGATTGGCCAACCAGGCTTAAATGCTTCATCATCATTCAAAACTCTTCTACACGTTTCAGGCGAAGTTACAAACACACTTGGCTTCCCAAACATAAAACCTTTATTTGTAGATCCCAGTGTGTCCAAATCTGCATTTAGATTCATACATGGCTAAAAAGAAGTCCAAACTTAAAAGTATTATGACTTCAGAAAACACAATTATTTCATTGACCTTGGAGAAAGTTCTCCATTCAGTTCCATTCTTAGCATTCTATACTTGAAGCTCCCATAGCACGTTAATAATTAGAAAACATGGTTATGTACACATGCACTAAGTTGGACGCTTTTTCTTCCTTTTTTTTTCCTTCAGTTTTTCAGCAAATCACAAGGTGCTTAATTAAAACTAATTACTTGGGCGCTAATATTCTAAGTAACAGACAAAGAGTACTGCAAGTTTAATCTAATGATCTAAATGGCCAGAAAAGGAAAAAGAAGAACAAACAAACTTAATCCAAAGCAATCCTAAGCAAATGCTAAGAAAAGGTACGTGGGCTGTAGGTAGAGCTAGTATGACAAGGTAAAGACAAATAATGCTGCAGGCATACCTGTCTGCTGTTGATAAACTGGGTCAAAATCCGATTCCGACTGTAACGGAATAATTATAAAATATTTTCGTAATTTGATTTCTCAAAAATCAAGATCACTTTAATTTTATAAAATAATTAACACAAATAATAATACAACAGAAATTTAATTCGTACCTTATTCTGAAGCTTGATATTTATCTTGTCGTATCTTTTGGACCATTCTCGAAACTGATCCATTTTAACTACCGTAGCTGCACAAATGTCTAGCCTCTAGCAGTATCCACAAAATGAGTTGAGAGAACTCTGTAACTCTTATAGAAAGGGTTAAGTAAAAAGTGCTAACTCTATAGAACTTAAGCCTATTTATAATAAACTATTAAACGTTTTAGTAATTTAATTGGAATTAAATTCTAATTTCAATTAAAATTACAAATAATTCTTATTAAATACCAATTATATTCAAATAAGATTCAATGTCTCATATTGATCCTTATTTATTAAATATCTCATATTTAATCATTAAAATTTCTCAACTTTTATAATCAAATCTAACTTGATTATAGACTTGATTAAATTAACTTTGGTCTCTTCAACCCAGTCTATACGTGAGACCCATTAGGTTTTCAAATATATTAAAAGTAATATATAAATATTAATGTACGTATTAATTGCGTGAGTACTATCAAATGTATATTACCAAAAAATTGTATTTATATATGACAAATAGTCAATAATGACTTGTAAAATCCAACCTTTAATAAAGTCAAAATATAAAAACAAAAAATGACTAGCAAAAATATTCATCTACATTATCATCCTACATTTCATATGGAATATGAGTGAATTAATCTAAATACTAAGCAAAACCAATATCTATGGGCACTCCAAAATTCTTCACCAAGTACCTCTCTATCTATCACTAATCATCACCATCCTATTAAAAAACGAAGAAGAAGAAAGAAACAGGAAGTAAATTAGAATTGTAAAACTACTACACTCACAAACAAGTTGATATATTTAAAAAATGAAATACTAACTATTTTATTGTGACCTTAATTTAATCAAGATAAATAATATAGTTCAAAAACTAACACCACAATGATTCAATTCTTTTTATGAACAAATTCAAAAAGTATGAACATAATTAAGTAAATTGATTTTGGTCAATGCTTGGCCATGGAAGTTTAAGGAGATGTTAATATATTTTTACTACCAAAAAATACATTAATTGTTGCTGGAAAAATATGTCATTATGCACATTGTATGTTCATGAAATCAATTGCTGATACTTTTCCCAGAATAAAGACAGTGGTATTATATGAGAAGCATCGTGGCTATGGTATGATAACTGACTTGAGGTTAGCTCCCTTATGCATAACTCTAAATTCCTTCACTTAAGGAATCGATTGCCTCTTCATCTTAAAGTATCTTCACTAATTTGCAATGGAGATTGGGCAGGTAATTTTAGAGGATTTAACTCCTTAGTTGCACATCTACCTTAATTGAATGATGCAAGATCTCCAAATACTACCATTTGGTCTCTCAATCCAAATGGTGCATACATTAATAAGTCATGCCATCAGTTATTCTCTCCCAGCTCCATTCAAGTCCCGCGGTATACTTTGTTATAGAGCAATACTATGATTCCTAAAGCTTCTTTCATCACCTGGATTACAATCAAGAATAGACTCAGGACTCAAAGACAATGGCATGAAATTGAAGAAGATACTTGTATTCTATGTGAAATGGAAGTGAAAGACAGAGGTCATCTTTTCTTTCTTTGTAGATACGCCAAGGCAATTTGGAGCAGGATTTTACATATGCTACCAGAGACTAGCAGCAGATATGAGTGGGAACTAACTCTGGAATGGATTATTCAAAAATCCAAAACTGGGAGAACCAATGCAATTCTTTGCAATGCAACTTTTAACACCATTGTTTACACCATCTAGAAGGTGAGAAACAAGCGAAGATTTACAAAGGTGAAAGTAGGAAAATACCAACTTGCTGATCCACTTATTAACTGAATCCAAGCTTCCATATATGCTAAAAACATACAAAATACTCTTTCAATTAAAATGAAGAGGAGATGAGAACTATAGCTTAGTTGCATTGTACTTTATGTTTATCTGTATGTAATGTTTATATGAAAAGAAAAACTACAAACAACCAGCTTACCTCCAAGTTTCCAATAAAGTTGTATGTTTCCTAACTCTTGTTAAATCATTTTATCGCTTTTTTAAAGTTCCTGAGCTTTTAGTAGCATTTTCCAAGAATCATATATGAATCACTCAGCTTCTCTTTGTCACAAAGTTCACTTGCTATTCTCTTCTTTCGCTTTACAAATTTGTGATGCTAATAAATTGCACAAACAATGAAGAATGACATTCATTACTAGCTTGTCCACCTTATATTGATAGCTTATTCTAGTCACTCTTGAACTGATGATAAATTACACTTGTGAACAAAATTTGTTTAAAGTTATAGCTCATATTTGGTTTTCAATATGTTTCTAAAAAAATACAAACAAGAAGTTAATATGTAACTAATTCAGATTCCGTGAATAAAGTTACATCATCAATTCAACATTTTCTTCAAACTATAACAAATAACACAAAAGGAAAACATAGACCCAAAGAGGAACTTGAAGGAAAATTGTTGAACACTGGCTAAATATCTTTTTTATGGTGTGATCATTGTTCACAGGCATATTTGCCTCAATATATTGCTTCCAAAATTTTTCCTAGAAGGCAGGGAAAAAAGTTTCAAATGATATACAAGGAGAAATTGAAGAGTTATACCTACAATGTCAAATTTGGCAATCGTACAAAATAAAACTACTTTTGACACATTTAATGTACAAAAACATTAAGAAAATCTAGTCTTGTCTAGTTGTCCTTCCTATTCTCATATGTAACATGTTACTAGCTAAAACTTTAGTAAACTAGATTATTCACTAATGGAAGACAAAAAGATATTATTCTTCAGTCTCTACATTATATAATCAACTGAAATATTTTTAACATTTCCCGCCGTTCACTAACCTTTTGACACGGATCTCGCCTAACTTGTGCATTTTTCATTAAATGTAGTTAAAACACCATACAACCTAATCATAAGTTTTTCAAAGAAAAGAAAACATATTTAAAAGTTATTTTAATCTTCAAGTCATTCTTGGAAATTTTATATTTATATTGCATTTCATCTAAGATAGACATACGACCAATAAAAAACAATATTAGAATTGCAACTTCATATAAAATTATTAGAAAATTATGCAACAATTGAAGTAACGAGCAAATCTTAAAGCAGATTTAACTGCTACAACCTCATGAAATCTCCTACACATACCTAAGCTTAACCATGGCATGAGCCATTATTTGAAACTAGTAACCATGATCATGACAAAAGATATAGAAGCAATTCAAAAAGAAAGAACTTAACAACCCAGTTGGTCAAACTAGTAGACAATAAGTGCATCATCCAGGCTTTGCCCTTCTAAGATTATAATTAGAAAGTTAATAATTAAATCAGATCACAGTGTATCTTAATGCAATACAAGTCAATAATTTTAAACCAAATGAACAAAGAACTTCACAATGTTAACTGAGTATTGCAAAATTAAACCCAGTTAAGATTGCAAGGACATTAAACAAAACATGAGCACTCTTGCAGCATTACAACTTCACACTTTGCTCTTCAAAATATATCAATCCTCCTATATTTTAAGGTCCCTTAAAAATGAACTTAACTCTCTGGTTCGATCACAACCCACTTCTTCATCCATCTATGTTGTTAATGGATTCCACTGGAAACAATCTTGCAACTTTCCAACTACATATAACGAGAAGACTTCAAGTTTCTCGCCCAAAACTAAGTTTAAAAGTTCATTATTCAGCTAACAAGAGTGGGCCAAATGGGTTTCCTAAGTTAGTCTATCTCAGTCTATTCATCTTGGTACAAACCAATATTTACTGAAACTAGGGGATGTAGTAAAAAGGAAAATCGGATTGATTTGGGAGGGATTAATGTGAAGGTGGGTGAGTTAGTGGAGCGAGTTAAAAGTGAGAACAAGATGGGTGAGAATGAGTTAATGAGGTATGACGATTGTGGTTCTAGATTTTGGTTAGTGAGATTTGATGCGAGATCATAATTAATGGAGGAAGTCAATGATCGAAACCAAAATCTCTATACAAGAACTCTAAATCCTTCACTTCATTGAATTAGAATGAGCTTGAAGAGATGATCTTAGCTTGTTATTGTCCCTAAAATATTATATAGAATAAATATTATTTCAAATATTAATATTTATGACAAAAAGATTATAGTTTAGATTGGTTCTAGCCTAGGGATCTGAAGTGATTCAAATTAACCAAATTTGAGTCAAGTTTAGATTTTTAAACAAAAAATATTCAAATTTTAAATCACACTTAGAATTTGAGTTACCTAACCCAAAACTCAAATTCTCATATAGAATGATATCATTTTTAATAAAATAATATCATTTAAGCAATAAATAAAGTTCAAACCTGATTTGGTAGAGATTTAGGGTTGGCGGTTCAGCGAAGACAGGCCTTAAGCTCAGGGTTGCGAGAGTTAGTAATCTGCATAACGCAAATACCCAATGACACCAAACCACACCGCACAAAATAACGTAGGAAAAGAAGAAAGGTTATAGTCTTCTTCACTATCCACCTCCATGTTTTGCTCTTCTCCCACAGTATCGACTCATGCGTTTTAATTTTACTAAATAACAATTAGTGGGTAATTTAATTTTGCTAGACATATTATGAATCCTCATTAGTAAATAAAAAAGTTTCACATTTTAAATATACATTAGTAAATAGCTACATAAATAAATATATAACATTAGTAAATATCCTTTAGCAAATAGGTGACTAGACTATAACACAATTCTAGATGTTGCATATATAAGACTTTATTGCAATATTTTTTAATTTTGTTGCCTTTTCTTATGTATAGCAACACATTATTATTATTGTTGCCTTTTAATATTAGTAAAGGTGACACTTTAAAAACTGTTGCGTTGTATTAATTTTTAGCAACACATGTTTGAACTATTACAAACATGTTACCTAATGCTCTTTTTATCGTAGTGTCATTTGCAATATACATCTATTTGATGAACTTTATCATATAAATTTTAATCGGTTGGTTAGTTGTAGTTTAGTAAAATAATTATTTAAAGACATTCTTTATTTTATATATACTTATCTATTATAGCACTAAGGTGTTTAGTTGATTTGAGCAATAGTTTTTTTTTCTTTTTGAAAACTAAATGGTATGTTATACTATTATATCTACCTTACAGAAAGTTCATGACATTAAGCCAACAATCATATGTACAATGCCTAAAAAATTTTAATGAAATTAAAAGATTATCGAGGCAGTTTTTGCAATACTTGGAGCCACTCTGATCATCGTTGGGATGTTTTTATTTCTGTAAAAGAGATACATTAGGAACTAATAGAAAACGAAATAAAAAACCAATTTCCAAAAGAGAAGGCATTGTGGCTACAGAATAGACAAGAAATTTTGGTAAAAAGGTTAAAGGATTGATTGTTGGCTAAGAGTTAATGCTAGAGAGGCTAATGCAAGACAGCAGAAGAATGTTGCAGAGAAATTAGAAATTGTGATTTTACACCCCCATGACCTAAAAAAATCGTCAGATAGATTTCGCTTAACTAAACTTTGACTCGAGTTTAGTTTACACTAATTTTTATAATATGAGATTTTTCAACTAGTGAATAACTAAATTCCCGTGGAACCTTATAAAACCAAAACATATATGGTTATGTCTAATTTTGATGGGGCTGGGCGCTGCTGCTAGGATTCATGAGACTGGTTCACTTTGGTTCAAAGATACCTGCAAAACAGTAAGGCACACCGGGGGTTGATTGCCGGTAGGCCCCTCCGACGCTCAAGTTAGTCTTTTTGTGAGAGTTTTAGCGGCTAGTGAATAAAGAATAATAGGATTCTCGAGAGTTGTACCTTTCTCATGATGAGGTAATGAATTTATATCTGAAAAATACTTACTAGGTTTAGACCTTCCCTTACAAGTGGGAAGCCACCATTTATGAATGGGCCATCTATACCTGGGCCTGGGCTTGGGCCTAGCACGACCGACCCAACCATAAGCCCCCCTACTCCTCGACTCTGATCATGGAGAAGGGTCGATGGAGTATATAAGGATTGTGCGGCTCATCCGTATGACGGCTCGTGATAGGCCCGATCGATTGGACATCATCGTTTAGTGTATGACGACTCGGGATAAGACCGACCGATCGAGGGTAGAGATAGAACCGATCGATCGAATGTAGGCATAAGATCAACCGATCGAACGTAGAGATAGGATCAACCGATCGAACGTAGATGCCTAATCAAAGCATTGGATTTAATCAGTACTTACAGCACGTATCCACTGGTGGGTTTTCAAAATTTGAAATAAAACGTCTTTGTAACCGCCATACAGCTGTCACACTCGTCCTTTCAACTGCTGCGCCGTACAGCTGTCAAGGATCGTGTGTATCGCTTCAACTGCAACGCCGCTCTGGATATCTGACAACCCTAATTCGTACGGCTCATATTTTGCCATACGTCTGACATCGATTGGTGCGCTCGTTCAGTATTCTGTTATAAATGCTCGAAATTGACACACTACCTTCACTTTCTGGGTGTTCGATTCTCCAGTTTTTGCTTCCTCTTTTTCTCATCTCCTTGTTCGCATTCATCGGAATTTCCTTTTTCACCGTCATCCAAATCTCCAATTCTAGTCTCTAAACTAGGTACGTCCTTCTTCCTTTTCTCGTCCTGTAAGTTTGATTTTCAGTAACCATGTCATCAACTAGCTCTAGAGACGAACCTAGACTTAGGAACGAAGCTAGCTCCCCCTCTCCTGTTTCATCACTTCCTCGCCAGCCTTCACTACGAGCATCCTCGGGTCATAGTGAAGAAGTAAGTACGGTTCCGAGGGGGATCCATCAGGAACTGGCCGCCGAGAGTGCTTTACAAATCGTTGGGCCGCTGGAGATAGCGGCGGAAATGGTGGATGTGCCGGAGGCCGGCGGGAATGAAGCGTCGGAGCCAAGGGGGGATGAGGAAATCGGAGCGAGCGCCCGGAAGGATGGGCAAATTGTTGAAAAGTCACCGAGCGACCCTTCAACGATGACCGAAAGGGAGTTGAACCGGTCGATTATTAAGAATAATATCCCTTCGTTTTGGGGACCTAGGCTGGCTGGCAAGAGCGAAAGGATTCAAAGCAGTGGGGGAGGCTATTTTGTTGTGGCAGAGAGCTTTTTCTCGGTCGGTGGTATGAAGCTTTCATACGCCCCGATCATCGATGAGGTATGACGCGCCTACCAATTAGAACCGAGTCAGATTCCCCCAAATAGTTGGAGGTTCATCAACGGTCTGGCTTTGTTGTGCCATCATTTCGGGTGTCCTCCATCGGTCGGTGTGCTGCTTCATTTTTTAAGAATGAACCAGAGCTCAAGCGTCGGAACCGGGATCCCTCATCTCCAATATAGGGATGCGAGGTATCGTCCTACTGGAACAGCAGGATCAATCAAAGCGTGGAAGACCAAGTACTTCTTTGTGAGGCCCCTAGGGTCCACGTTTGAATCCCGGCCGTGGAGGTATCCCCTGGCCGAGTAATGGAATGATATTGCCGATCTACACCTTTCTAGGGAGGAATGGGAAGTGATCGATAGGATCAAGACGCTCGGTCGGTATTCCTTCGACTGTCTCATTCTGAGGTATTGTGGAGGGGCATCAGTCGGTGCCTTTTTAATTGATCCCCCTCCTCGAATTAGAGGGCTAGAAGACGAAACTGCCCCTCCTGGTTAACTCCTCGTAGTTTAACTATCTGCTGTATTCACAAGTACTAGTTT
>JANPWT010330911.1:0-14177 GCA_024678245.1 Erythroxylum densum | reverse complement strand
ATGTATATGGTATATGCTAGTTATATACTACCATACACTATACATACTATACGTATGGTGTCTATATACACGTGTACATTGTTCAATACATACTAATGTACATTGTACACTATAGTACATAGTACTTTACTAGCATATAACTATATTATACTTCAAGGATTATGTCATTACATACCATATGCATAGTAAAATTATAATGTATTGTGTACTATGTATCAATTGTGATTCCTATTTTGAGTTTACCTGCATTATTATAGTGTGTACACTATTGTTACCATAGGGTATAATGGTATACGTAAGGTACATGCATATGGAATTGTACCACATATACATTCCATATTGCACTGTACTAGTATAAAGTACAGTGCAATAACATATGGCACATATCAGTACCATGCATGTACATAATGGTTAACATATGGCACATATCAGCACCATGCATATGTCATACAATGGTATCTATGTCATTTTATGCACTATGCTATGGTACCAATGCAACATAGTATGCACCATATCTATGTTGTACACAGTAATTAGTGATATCTACACGTGTATAGTAAATGTATAGTTATTATGTGCCATTATAAATTGACATTATTATATGCGCTATGTAACCAATGGCTCATGGTATATGGTAACACATTATGTAATGTGGTGACATGTAACTATTGGCACTATATACTATGGTACACATCACTATACCATGAGTACATTACGGTAAGTTACATTCATATGTTTAACAGTACACAATATTGATAATGCTCATAACGCACAATATGTACCATATAACAATAACATACTAATAGTACTAGTTAGTACCATAACAATAATAGTTTAGTGTACATCACGTGGTAAACTCAAGTATAATATAGTGTGACATACTGTATAAGGTACAGTAGTTATGCATGTGTACCATCACTATGGTTATAACCATAGCATTATGCATAGTGTTACTTGTACACATATATGGTTACCACGTGATGCTACTAGTACTAGTTACATTCCTATAGTATAGATGACTATACTATATAGGTGTAACCCTATTATAACTAATAGGGTTACACCTATATACTAAAGCTAGGGAACACTATGCATATGCACTATCTACCACAATACAGTACATATGTACCACATACGTATGTGGTTCATATGCATAATATGTACATGTACTATGCATGTGTACCATGCATATATATCACATACTATATGTTATGGTACACACGTTACATGCATAGTAGATATACACTTGAATATCTTTTATGTACAAAATATCTAAAGTGATATGTATCTATTTCACGAAATGTCACTTGTATATCTACGTCATTCTTGACAATTTACATAACTAAAGATGTGACTATGTATGTATGCATCTAAATATGACATGTGATACCACTATTTAGGTATGCACATGGTATCATGACGGTAAGCCAGCTATGTATAGTACACTTATACATATATATTACCAATGTTAACTATTGCTACTATACATGGTAACTATATGGTATTGTAGTGGTACTATAATATTATAGTATAAACACATTAGCTCATAGAATTTGGTCTATCTATGTCATTGTTATACACATGCATAACAATGACATAGATATACCAAATTCTAGTTCAAGCAATGGTAGTGATATCTATATATGTTCCATGTACAAATCACATTACTTTAAAAGAGCATGATATGCCATTGTATATCTAGCTCATGACAAAATTGTTATGCATGTGTACATAACAGGGTTATACGATGTCTACATTTTGATCTCTATAAAATCATCTTGTTTGGTAATAATAGTTGAGTGCAAGAAAGGTCAAACAAAAGGTTTCAGTGACAATGGTATTAGTATGTACCATTTCTTGTTTAATGTGCATAGAATATGGTAACTATGGTACATATACATGTATATGGTACATACACTGAGCCAAATAGCAATACTATGTATTACATATGAATACATTTATTGTGCATGGCATATGTACATGTGTTTATTATACAATAGTTATGTGTACTATACTAATTAAATAATATGTCTATGTGCATGTAAATTCTATTCATAGCTTAGTGTAATATGTTAACCCTATTACATACCTATGCATTTGTGGTAGTGCATAGTTATATGTATCCACTGTAACATGTATATTTGTGAACCACTAGAGCCATGTTTAAAACCATGCATATATGGTTTTTTTGAAGTGCACATTCTTCATGAAAACCAAAATAGTTATTGTGTACATAACAATTTTATAGATGCATAACAACTATATTAGTGTACTATGTGGTAAATAGTTATACCTATAGTCAATTGTGATCTTTTATGAAAGGGAATATGTACGCCATATATAGTATAGTACTATATAAGTCATGTAATAACTATAAATATGCATAGTGTATACTAATACATGCATGAATAGTACGTTCATAAAATAGTACACTATTTTAGACAAACATTACTTTATGTATAGTGTACATAAAGTAATGTTTTAGTGTATTATGCATGTGTACATAACTATTACACAATAGTAGGGTAATAGTTATGTACACATGCATAATACACTACTTAGTTAGTGCGCTATGTTGATTTCTACACATGCATAGTACATATGTAATAAAAATGGTAGTGGTATAGTACTGTATATGTTACACCATATTATGTACAATGCATGTGTACATAGCTCATTGGCATAAATAATATTGTACATCAAGACTATATATGAAGACTGAATATTTTAGGGAATAAGTATTATGCATATGTATTCAAAATTTATTACCACACGTGGGTAGATTCTTATTTTGTACTTTTGTTGTCTAGTGGCTCATGAACTGTGTTTATGTAGATACGTTTTATGATTTTGTAAGCTAACTTTTGATTGCCTTGTGTTTTGTAAAATATTTTATGTATGAACTTTTGATATTATTGTTGAGATTGCCTGGAGTTGAGATTGCCTTGAGTGGACTAGAGAGTCCTGGAGTTGTGGTTGGATGTAAATATAGGAGTGTGTTTGAAATCATTTGCAGGTTTTGGGATTTTAAACATACAGCCGTTGTGTTACCTAATTTTTTTCAAAAAAGGGAAAAAAGGAGAAAAGAATTGATCTTCAGTTAGCCTTGCATAGTCGGATTAAGGATACCGTTAGTGTCCTTAACCTGATTATGCGGCGGTTGTCATGGACTCAACATGGTACCAGGTCGTGACAATTAAATTGGTATCAGAGCCAAGGTTTTGCATTTTCAAAAGTGTTACTTTCGTTTTCAAAAAGGTTTATGAGCTTTAGAAGTCGAGTCTGGGTGTTGAAAGTCTTTGGTCGAGAAGTTGAATCTCAGATCGTTAAGTTGACGTCCTTAACGGTCGAATGATTTCGACCTCGATCAGAGTACTTGTCGACATTCTTTGGGATGTTTTGGATATCGGATAAGCTAGGCTTAGTTCGACCTATTTTATTAAATAATGTCTTTCTCTTTAATTTCATAGAGATAGCATTCCCCCATCTATTTGTTCAGTCAAGTAAGAATTTCAAGGATGAAAGTTTTTTAAAGGGGAAGAGTTGTAATATCTTGCCTCCTAAAATTGTTGAGAGGTTAAAATGTTAGATTGAGTCAGATAGAAAATATTGCAAGATAGTGTATACACTCATTTGACATGTTCCGAGGTAGGAAAGGTTTTTACTGATCATGATATAATTGCGTATTGATTTTTTCTTGAATTTTGTTTTGATGGATTTTAATTAGTGAATTTGGAATAAGTAACAAATGGCTCAGTTAAATGGATGACAAATGGCTCGAGTATAATTATGACAAGTGGCCCTTTTAAGTTTGCGATAAATGGCACTTTACAATTGGTAACATGTGTAGCCTTACAAGTAGTGACATGTGGAGCCTTAAAATGAGTGACATGTGGAGCCTAAAGTAAGTGACATATGGACCAATGAAATGGTGACACATGGATTAGTTCGACTTTCTTAAATTTTCTAGATAAAATAGATGAAAAGGCAATAGAAGTAAGAGTGAAGATCTGCCATAAGGTTAGAAGAGAGATATTGCGACAAGGTTTACTGTTTTAAGAAAGAGGTGGAGTTTGAACCTTTGGAGGGAGTCCCGATTAAATTTATTAGTGACCGATGAGTATTAATGAGTTAGTTAATATCAGTGATCAAGGCTAAGAGGTTGATTCATCAAGGATGCCAGGCATTCCTTGCATATGTGATTGACATTTCGGCACAGAGGGTTGAATTGGGTGATGCCTCTATTATGCGCGAGTTCCTTGATATTTTCCATAGGAGTGACCTAGATTGCCACTTAATCGGGAATTTGATTTCACTATTGACTTGGTCCTGGAGACGACACCAATATCTATACCACTATATCACACGACACCAATAGAATTAAAATAGTTAAAGATTCAATTACAAGAGTTGTTGGATAAGGGCTTCATCTAATCAAGTCATTCACTATAGGGAGCACCAGTATTGTTTGTCAAAAAGAAGGATGGGACACTTGGCTTATGTGTTGATTATCGGCAATTAAACAGGTTACCATTAAGAATAAATATCCACTCCCTAGGGTCGATGACTTGTTGAATCAGTTAAGAGGAACTAAAGTATTCTCAAAGATAGATATGAGGTCCAAGTACCATCAGTTGAAGACTGATGAGGAAGATGGCACAAGACTGCTTCCTAGATGAGGTATAGACATTATGAATTTTTAGTGATACTGTTCGGATTGACAAATGCACCAGTAGTATTTATGGATATCATGAATAGGGGGTTCCATCCCTATTTAGATCAGTTTATCATAGTCTTCATTAATAATCTTCTAATATATTCTAAGAATGAAAAGGAGCATGCTAGACATCTCAGGATTGTCTTGCAAATACTTCGCAAAAGGCAGTTGTATATGAAGTTCTTAAAGTGTGAATTTTGGCTGAGGGAGATAGGATTCCTTAGGTGTGTGATATCAGGGGAAAGTATTTTTGTAGATCTGAAGAAAGTGGAAGTTATACTTAAATAAGAACAACCCAAGAATATGACAGAAGTCCGCAGCTTTCTATGAAGAGCTGGTTATTATTAGAGATTTGTTGAAGATTTTTCCGTGCTTGAAACTCCTTTTGTCGAGGTTTACCTAGAAGGGAATAAAAGTTCAGTGGGATGACAAATACAACGCGAGTTCCCAAGAGCTGAAGAAGCGATTGACTTCAGCACCAGTGTTTGCCCTATCTACCTAAGCAGTAGGGTTTGAGGTATACAGTGATGTCAGTCACTAGAGACTTGGTTGTGTATTTATGCAGGCCAGGTGAGTGATCGTATATGTTTCTAGACAGCTAAAAAAGCACTAGCTAAATTATCCTATATGTGATTTCGAGTTTACTGTGGTATTATTTGCACTTAAGATTTGGAGACACTATCTTTATGGGGATACTTGTTATATATAAACTGACCACAAGAGCCTGAAGTCCCTAATGACACAGAAAGAGCTAATTCTCAAACAAAGGAGACGATTGGAATTGATTAAGGATTATGACTTAATAATCAACTATCACTTGGGAAAAGCAAATGTGGTAGCTGACGCACTGATTCGTAATTCCTATTCGATAGTAACTGTTAGGCAATATCCTTACACGACACATTTGATGAGTGTGCGGAGCCTTGGTGTTAAACTTTTAGTAACTAAGGATGACGGGACATTATTAGCATGGTTTGAAGTTTAGCCAATTTTATTTAATGAGATCAGGAGATCACAACCCGATGATCTCGGATTAAGAGTAATTAAAGAGAAATTGTCATCTGAAGAGAGTGAGGGGTTTACACTGAGAGAAGACATGTTGTTAGTTTTTAGAGGAAGAATCTATGTGCCGAATAACCAGAGACTCAGGTGACGATTGTTAGAGTTTCAATTGGTGACAAGGTTTTTCTTCGGATATCACCATGCAAAGGTATCATTAGATTTCAGAGTTGAAGGAAGCTAAACCCTTGATTTATTAGACTTTTTTGCATCCTGGAGCGTATCGGGACTGTGGCATATTGGTTGGAATTGCCACAAGACTTGGATAGGATCCATAATGTATTCCATGTCTCGATGCTTAAAAAGTACTTACCGGATCCATCTTATGTTTTGGAGATATCTCCAATAGAACTAAGGGAAGACTTAAGTTTTGAGGTGAAACCAGTGCAATTTTTGGATCCACAGATAAAGAAATTACGCAGCAAGGAGGTACCCACAATTAAGGTTCTTTGGAAGAGCGATAAGGACGAGGAGATGACATGGGAGCTTGAGGATACTATGAGACATCAGTACCCTTATTTATTTGTGTCCTTGACTTAGGAGTTTCGAGGATGAAACTCTTTTGAGGAGGGGAGGACTTGTAACGTCGGACTTTTGGAGCCCTTTTGTATTGTACTGTATTTAGAGATGCTAGTGTATATTGATATACATATGGTTGTATATGAGTTCAAAGATGTACATAAGTCCTTTGGATATGTATATATATATAATGATTTATAATGTTATATGCCCTTACATGAACTTAGAGTTCATTAGTATGTGAAATCTTGGAGATTTCCGACAAATAAGCTTTTAAGTGTTAAAAACCGAGTCCATTAGATGGATATGACTATAGAGGCTAAGTTAAATGTGTTATAATGCCTTAGAGGTGATTAGACATGATTTATAGACTTATTAGACCCTTAGAAAGCTTAATTGGAAAAGTTGATGTATATAAGGGCTTATTTGCAAATTGTCAAAAGTTAAAGGACTTAAACGTATTTTCTCAATTCTTGAAGGACCAATGTGTAATTTTATAAAGTTAAGGGGCCTAATTATAATTCTCAAAAATTCAAGGCCCAAAGCGGACAATATCTGTGAGCAGGTGATCTGGGCTGTTACAGGTGATATAAGAGCCGGTACCCGAACTGTTGTGCCAGCTAGGTTGGACCCCAAAGAGGGTCGAGCCCTGAAGGGGGTGGAGAGTGTGAGATCCCAAATTGGTTGGAGAGGGGAACGAAGTACACTGTATAAGGGTACGAATACTTCTCTCTTACAAATGCTTTTTTTATGGCCTAATGCATCGGATCCCATAAGAACTCCGAGATTAAATGTGCTTGGGCGAGAGTAGTTCTAGGATGGGTGACCTCCTGAGAAGTTCTTGGGAAAAGCAAAATTGTGAGGGCTTGGCTGGGTCAAGGCCCAAAATAGATAATATCTGTGAGCGAGTGATCTGGGCTATTACAGGAAAAGCAAAACTGTGAGGGCTTGACTGGGCCAAGGCCCAAAGCGGACAATATCTGTGAGTTGGTAATCTGGGCTGTTACAGGTGGTATCAGAGTCGGTACCCAAACCGTTATGCCAGCTAGGTTGGACCTCGAAGAGGATCGGGCCCTATGGGGATAGAGAGTGTGAGATCCCACATCAGTTGGAGAAGGGAACGAAGTACGCCTTATAAGGGTACGGTTACCTCTCCCTTATAGATGCATTTTCATACCCCAATGCACTGGATCCAATCAGAACTCCGAGGTTAAATGTGCTTGGGCGAGAGTAGTACTAGGATAGGTGACCTCCTGGGAAGGCCTTGGAAAAAGCAAATCGTGAGGGCTTGGCTGGGCCAAGGCGCAAAGCGGACAATATCTGTGAGCGGGTGATATGGGTTGTTACATACATAGTTGTTTCTTAGATTAACCTATTTTCATAACTCATAATGTGACTATCACAATAAATCTAGAGAGCTTATTATGGCTTATCTAATATCTAGACCTAATTAAATAACTCGTTTTAAATGGTTACAATATAAGGAAAAATTGAACTAACAAAGCTTTTTGTTAACTTAAAGTTAATAGCTTCAAAGAGAGGTAATATGATGCTTAATTATGCACATTCGAGTAAAGCTTAAGATTAAACTGAGAACTGGATTTAAAATTAATTGATTAATCCTTGGAATTTTATATTGTTTTATTTGATTTGTCTTCCATAGTTTTATTTTATTTTATTGCAAAATTGAATTCAACCAAATATAAATTGATTCATCGCTATTAAAAGCTAATCACACACTTTTGTGGATATGATCCTTTTTTTACTACTATTACAAATTTAGTAGTGCAAAGTCGGGTTTTATTTTTTTGGTGTATTTGACATGCATGAACCACTTATTACTTAAGTTTGAATGACATTTTCCTGCTAAGGTTTTCTAAAAAGTCATTAATTTTTGACCTCTAATTGTGTGAAACTTATTTATCAATATTAAAGACTTCTAGTGAAACTTCTCTCATACAAATGGATAGGTAAGACCTTCATTGTACCACAATACACTTATTGACTAAATCTTTGGACAATTTCAACCTGAATGTTATTTGTGAGAGTTTATTTGCCTCCTAATTTTCACCTCACATAATATGTTAAAATTCTATATTATGAAAGAATTCTAGCAATTGGACAACAACAATATAATAAGGTGATAAAGCTAAACTCATGCATTTATATTCCTTTGCCACTAGGCATAACACTAGTTATTAAATTCTTATAAGAGTCATAATCCATTTCCTAATATTTCATAAGAGGATCGGCTTATTCAATATGTATTTTATTAAATCAGTCTTTGATACTATAAAGACTTTATTTTACATTAAGTAATACCTTAATTTTGAACAAGCAAAATACAACATCTCATATAACTTAATGATGGGTAAGTACTTCTCTTCTGTTGGTGTAAGAATTTTGCTCAAATAATAAAAAGCTTGTTTATGACCAGGCTCATTACTCTGGGCTAACATACATCTAATAGATTCTTTCACTGCAAAGATATATGACTTTAAAAGAATTCCTTTTCTAAGGGGCATCAATATTGGGGACTTGGTTAAGTATCTCTTGATACTATTGAATGTCACCCGATGCCTTTCGTCTCATAATTCTTCAAATTTCTTTAACCTTAATAATCTTGAGAATTATTTTGTTTTTCCTACCAAATTAGTAATAAACCTTCTTATTTAATTCGCTTGGCTTAAAACACTTTGAAGCTCCTTCCTATTCTAAGGTGGTTCTACTTCGAGAATGGGTTTTGCTTTATTAATATCAAATTTAATTCCTCTATTGTGAACTAAAAATCCTAGGAAGTTCCCTACTTTCATTCTAAAAACACACTTTAAAGGATTCAACTTTAGTTTTTGTATTCTCATCCTACAAAAAGCTACTTGTAGATTTTAGATATGTTCTATACTTTTACTTGACTTCTTTAAAATATCATTTATGTAAATTTCCAATGAATGCCCAATCAAATTATGAAAAATAGCATTCATGCACCTCTAATATGTTGCACCTATAATTTTTAGACAAAAAGGCATTAAAACCCACTTAAATATCTCGATTGATCCTAGACATCTAAAAGCTATTTTAGAAATATCAATTTGGATATAAAATTTTGGCTATAATATGAAAAAATGATTCATGAAAGAGAATAAAGAATATCTAGTTGTCACATTTATTAAAGAATCTACAATCGACATTATATATAAATCATTAAGAGTGGTTGCATTTAAATCCCTAAAGTCTACATAAATTCTTATTTTTCCTTTCTTTTTTACTACAGGCACCACATTAGTCGACAACTTAGTATATTTGGTTGGTCTAATAAAACCAGCCTTACATAACTTTTCAATTTTCTTCTTTGACCTTTAGCTTAACTTCTTTTGATCATCACGTAGGAAGTTGATGAGTAAGGAAAAATTTTGATTTCATTGATATTTTATGTTCTACCAATGTTTTACTCAATCCTGGCATTTTAATATAGTCCCAAACAAAATAGTCTTTTATTTATTTTAGAAGTTCCACTAGTTCAAACTTTATCTTTAAGTCTAAGTCTTTGTTAATAAAAACTTCGTACAATTCTCCTGAATTACCCAAATTCACTTCTTCTAATGACTCTTGATTATGACCCACATTCATCAAACTTTTTAGGAGTAGATTTCAACTCTTATACACCATCATCAATTATTTGTATTTTATCTCTTCTTTGAAAACTAATTTTGTATTATTACATCCATTTATTTTTTCTAAATCTTACAAGATTTGTTTTTGATATTTATTTTTTGCAACTACAGCTACTACCCATTCATTTTATAAGAATTCACTCATTAAGTTCCTCTATAATAGGAACTTTAATCGATCTAGGAACAAGCACAATGGTAGTTACTTTTACAAACATTTTTAGGGTTTGTTTTCATTTTTCCTTTGTTCCTTATACCAAGATGAATTTTGAGTTTGCATTGTCTTTACGTGATCTCGATATGATTTTGATTCCATCACATCAAATTTAGTATGGAGTGGTTATGAATCAGCCTAAATTATTTCCATTTCATTTCCTTTCCATAAAAGGAAAAGCTAAAGAAGAGCTGACGGAATGCAATAATTGGTATAGATTCAATCTTGACTAAATAAGATTTGGTAACTATCATAGGTGTCAATGATAAAGAATGTGGTTAACAAAGTCTTCTTACCTACTATAATATTTATATAGAGAATTCCCCATTGCCTAGTAGTTTCAACATTGAATGCACAGCATATACCTCGGTTAGAATCAATTCAGTATCATCTTTTCTTAAATATATCATCATTTTAATCGGTATAATTTTTACTGTCAACCTATTATCCACCAAAATTCTTGAAGTTAGACTCTTATTGATACATGCCTTAATATATAAAGGTATTATATATAGTGTGATAACCTTAGTTGGCTTTTCTAATACCACCTTCTAAGGAATTCCTATTCTTATTACTAGTATTCGCACTTTGTATTCTCCTTTATCATAAGGGATTTCTTCCCTCTTTACACTAAATTTGTCAAATGAAGTTAGGAGCTTTATGGATGAAACAATATATGAAACTTGAATAGGAATGTCCCTAATTGTAATGAACTTACTGGAATCCTCTTTTTAGCTCTCAAAATAATAACTTCTTGTGAAATCTAGAATTCACTTATGTCTTATCTCACTTTTCACTGATCACTTCTACCCTTTCATTTTTATTACTAGGTTCCATTGTACTTTCTTCAAAGAAAAATTTTTGCACACCAAATGACTTTTTTCAATTTGTCTCCTTTTATCAATACTAGTTTATTTTTCTCAACTTTAGTAATCGATCCCTATTGTTATATTTGTCTTCTTTTGGTTTGAGTTAAGAAAGAATTATATTAAATTCTTTATATATCTTACTTATTGCCAATATCGAGATGGTGGAACTTATGGTGGTACCACAAATCTGGGTTATTTGTGCTAATAACTAAGAATTTGAGGATCATTTCTTAGCTAATAAACTTGGGGAAATTCTGCTTGATGATTTTTCCTTGATATTTCTACATTGTGTTCAATTATAGGAAATTTGCTAGCCTAATTCCTAAATTTAGTATTATATTTAGGAATAAAAGCCACCATTCATGAATTTGATGCTGACGCCAAATTACTTTACATAGTTTTCAACTTCTCTTTGACATCTAACAATAGGTGTGAATTGAATTCAATTACATTAATAGTTGTCACTGGTGGGAATAGATCTTCATCTATTAGTATAGCGTATTTAGGTTCAGTGAACATCAAAATTCCTTTATTGATATTGTTTAGGATCATATTCTTAAATCTCTAAACATAAATTTATCGAGTGGCTCTAAGTATTGTGATATTTGTAATATTCTCTTCCTATAATTTCCTTTTTCATAAGAATTCTAGGCTCTAGGGGTAAGCTAGTAAACTTTTTTTGCAATAAACAACAAAATATCTCCTCTATTTTTAGAAGTGTTAAAGGTGTATTGAACTTGGGTTAATGGAGCTTGGATTTTCTTTTTAACTTCTAGAGATTTACCCTCAAAGGAGGGGCAAATGCAAGTTCCATATATATTGACTTCAGCAACCATTGAATCGTAAGAATTTATCTTAATAGCATAAGTGCCTAACATATTCTTCTTATTGTGACCTCTTCCTTAAGGACTCTTTATATTCAAAGAATTTTGCTTCAAGTTTGTAGAAATCATAAAATTTTATGCCTTAAATTTCTTTCGTAATTTGATGCCCAACCCTTTTTTGAGTTAATTTTATATATTCAATTTTTTGGAAACACGATCTGGCATCAACTTCTCATTTATTTAAAATGAGTGATGGAAATATTAACATTCTAGCCACTCTTCTAAGTTATGCTTAACAACTCAGCTCTGCTAAATTCATGCTCAATCCTGAAAATTTAGAGTATGAAGTAATCTTTCCATTTCGTCCCAATAAAAAATAGAATTCTTAGGTAACAAGGCATACTAGGAAAAGATGATTCCTATTAATGAATTCAAAAATATCCTAAGCTTAAAGTAATTAAAGTTTTCATAATTGGCTAGTGCTCTATATTATATGGTGAATATAGCAATGTACTCAATGGTAGATTGATCACCTTCCCTAGAAAACAAGTTAAATTTAGGAATTCTATAGCCACGAGGATAGGGATTCTCCTTATCAATATGTTTTGAATAAGGCTTCTAGAATTATGGATGGCTAAGTTATCTTAAACTAGGCTCATACAATCCCTAAACTACCTCTCTAACTACTTTCATATCAATTTGTAATCTCATTTATAGTGGGTGAATAATGGGATTACAATTTATAGTTGCAATGTTACCTCCTAAACCATATTATGGTCCATTAGCTTAAACCTCCTTACCAAATCCTTGTCTACCAGGAATTTGGGGCCTGATTGGATATTGACCATTACCAAGATTAATGCAAGAAAGCACCATAGGAATATCCTCTCTCTTGTATGGAGGGATGTATCTTTCATCTATAAAGGAGGTAGCTGGAAGGAAATTGTATTCTCTTACTTCCATTATATTAGGATCGAGATGCCTCAAGTCCTTTAAAGATTTGCTTTCCTAAATTTTGTAAATTCTTCCTAGCAAATTATATCAAAGCAATAGACAATTTATCAACCTTCTCCGTCAATGTTTTGATTGCGACAATTGCCTAAGTTGTGTTAGCTTCAATTATTGAACTTCATTTGTGCAAACATCATCATTTTGTTGCCATAATTTTAGGTTCTCACCTGAAAGTAAGTTAGCTAAAAGTGAGGTTACCTTCTTAAGATTTTCTATCATCTAGGATATAAAGACTTCATTCCCTATGGTTGTAAAGATTTCTTCCTCCAAGGTTGGAGGCAAAACAATTTCTTTTCTATTTTGTGTTATTGGCATTGCTATTCCACTGGGCATGTCAAATTGTTTGGTATTAATATAAAATGCGGGTGTGCCAGGGAGGAATTCTCCCAAGATTTGTACCTAACTTCTTATCGACGATATATGTAGGCTTCAAAAAATGATGGAGAACAATGAATGATGTATCCTAATATCCAAGTAATGAACTCATTTGGTCAATAAGGCAAAAAATCATATTTAACTATATCAAAGACATTTTTTATGTCTGCTTTCACTAGAGAAAGGTGGTTTGATGCTCATTCATTAGATTTGGTAGTGTTTCTTTAAGTTTCCATTTCCAATAGCTTAGAGATTATATTATAGATCATATTACAATATGCAATTAGCCATAAATTTATTTAATAAAAGGATTAACTGTTTTATGTATAAGGGTGATAAATGTTTAGTTAATCTCCTTCAACATTATTCTTCTCCTAATTTTTTAATGGTTTGATGATGCTTGAAGAGCTTTAAGAAATTTAATTCTTATAAAAGTTTTAAATAAAACTAAATAAATAAGTTAGTTTAAACTTTTCCTTAATTCTAGCAACAAAAATTGAAATAAACTGGAATTACTTTAAGATGAACTTTAAAAGTTATATACTATAAACTAGTTTAGAATTACAAAATTGAGAAAAATATATTATTTACAAATTTTCAATAATGGGCCCTTTTCATTTTCTTATTTTTATCTCTTTATACCTTTTAGTATATTTGTTAATAAAATTCAAATGTAATTTCCCTTAACAAACTTCTATAATTTCTTGGGTACTCATCTATTGGGACATTTTTTCAATGTAATTTTTTTAGGTATAATTATTTCTCACCATTACACTATTTTTATGATGCATATTGGCCATTTTTTCTTTAAAGTTTGTAATGACTATTACCCCCTTTTTTGTTTCTACTCACTCGTTTATATATGTATATATATATATATAGTGATTTATATCATTAATAAGTCTTGTTTTATTCCTTCAC
>JANPWT010330557.1:0-14180 GCA_024678245.1 Erythroxylum densum | reverse complement strand
CTTTTCCGTCCGACATCCGATTGACTTAGTTTTCAAAGCGTTGGATTCCTAAGACTATTATCTACATCCTCATGGGAAATTTATGATTTTATGAGACTTAATTCAGGTTGATTAATTTAATCAAAGTGAGTTGTGAAATATTCTAAACATGGTTCAGTATTTTGTGAAATTCGGGATCTGTGGAGATCCGATGGAAGTGATTATTGAGGCAAAATAAAATTGAGACATGGGGCTACAAGTCATATGAAAGAATTGAATTTCAATTTAGCCCTTAAGACTTTCAATTTCTAAATGGAAGTTCAGATTAGTGTTCAGTCTAGAATTAGTGAAAATCTGAAAGTATTTTAGCTATAACTTTTGGTCTAGTTATCCAAATGAGGTGATTGTTGATTTGGACTAAACTAGAAAAATATGGGTACAAATGTTATGGAGGATTTGAATTCCAATTTAGTCTTTAAGAACGTCAATTTTTGGATGGAAATAAAGTAATGGAAAATGTGTTAGCATAAGACTAGTCCGAAGTGTTTGGAGCATAACTTTTGTTGTAGTTATCCAAATTAAATGATTTTGATGGCGTTATGAAATTAAGATAATGAGGAACATTTCTCTAGAAGGAAGTTTTAGAAAATTCCTCCATTTTGATGGTTATAAAATTGTCCTAAACTAAGCATAAATAAAAATAAAGTTCAGGGGCAATTTTGGAAGTTCACTTAAAGGATTAAGGTTTAAGGCTTATAGGGAGGGACAAAAGGATCTTTTGGCATTCCATTAAAGACAAAGGAAGGGTGGCTGTCGTTTAAGAGAGGCAACCCACGAAATTAAAAGGAAAGAGCAAAAGGAAAGAAGAAAGAAGAGAGAAAAGGAAGGAGATTTCGGTGGAAAGAAAAGGGGAAGAAGAAAAGTGATTAGGGTTTCGTTTTTTTTTTAGTTTCCAAGAGGGCCTTGATGCTTATTCAAGAGGAAAAGAAGGAAGAAGAAGAAAGCTTCCTATGGAGATAAGAAAAATTCGAAAATGAAGGAGATAAAGGTGAGAGAAAACTTTTGAGCTTTGGATTTTTAATGAGTTTTTGGTTCATTTGGCTTGAGATTGTTATGGGTTTATGAATTCTAAGCTCAATTTTGGAGATAGCATGGTTTTTTTTGTTCAATTTTGGATAAGTAATTAATTAGCGTTTATGTTATTGAATTAGGGAAAATTAAGGAAAGGAAAGGAGCAATTGATGCTTTGGACGAGTTTCGAGCATGGAATTGAGGTGGGTAATGTGTTTATTTGTTGAATTATAATCTACCATTGTGATTTTGAAAAATCAAGAAATAAAATGTTTATGAATTATTGTTTATGCTCATGTTTGAAAATTCTGGATTTCGAATGATAGAATTCGTTGATTTTGGAATGATTGGAAAATTTTTAAAATTGTTTCGGACTTTTTAATGAAATGATTCAATTGTTACTTTCAAGGGTTTTTGAATGATGAAATGGGAATAAATTGTTTGGATTCTTTATGTTTGATTGATTGAGATTTCAATATGGGAATTTGTGAGTCATTGTGTTTGAATGATTTGGAAAGCTGCTTAAGTGTTGCATTCTTTGATTTTCATGCTATGCGAATTTTTGGTTGAAATTGTGAATGTCATTATGATTGCATATGGTATGTCAAGATATGAAAAATAAAGCTTTCGAAATGTGCCTTCGGGCAATACGAATTTTTCAAGCGTGATATATGTCATGTGGGTTTGGTAGGTCCCATAAGTTTGAGTAAATGCACTGCATCGTTTTTAAAGGCTTCTCCCGCCTGCCCGCTAATGGCACTAGAGTTTCGATTTCGGACTCTCATAAGTCACGGCTACACTGGACCGCTATGCGGGAAAGTGTAGTACGTTCTGTTAACGACTGCCCAGAACCGCTATGCGGGAATGTGCAGTACATTCTGTTTTGGACCGAACCAAACCATCATGATGTGTTATGTGTTTTGATTTGGTTTGAAATGTGATGCATTCATGTCTTTTAAATTGTTCATGCATTGTGAAAAAGAAAATTTGAGATTTTCAAGAAATAAGAAAGTGAAGTTTTCAACTTTGACAGTTTTGGAAATTGTGTATAAATGTTTTGAAAAGTTGGAAAGTTTATGAACTAAACATTTGATGAAATTGCTACTGTGAAATCCTTTATAAGATGGCAAAGGTTTTGAGAAATGGCTTTTGTTTATTATTCAACTTATAAACGTGTTATCCACGAGCTATCAGCTCACCCCCCTTTCATCCCCATCTTCAGGTATTCGAGCAGGAGATCGGATGAAAGAATGTCAGGACGTTTTTGTGTTTGATTTTTACATAGCGTGTAATTGGTGTAATGTGAATTTAGTTTTGGTTTGTATATGGCTTGGAAAGCCATGAATGTTTCTAAGCATTTACTTCGTGATGTAGATGATTTATGAGTTTGTATAAGGATTTGAACGATGGTTTGTGCGTATGGACTTGAATTATGAAATTGTGTATGATGATTTGTGAATTGGATATGGACAATATGATTTGGATTGAGTTTGAAATTCCGGACAGGAGGTCCGAGGAATTGTGTGATTTGATTGAGCTGGTTTATAGAAGTGTTTAAAGCTATTTTCAGGTTTTTGGGTTTTGAAAATATAGCCGTTATGCTGTCCGATTTTTGTATGGTAGTATATGGATATGTGTGTTAAGTGTCTTTTGGCAAAAGAGAGGAATAATAAGATTTTGTATAAGTCATGTGTGAGATTCTTTGGCAAAAGGCATATAAGTTTTTGTTATAGATGATTTTGAGATATTGCATGATTAAGACAAATTATATGAATTGAGATTTTTGTTTGAGGATAAGTTTCCAAATGGGGAAATTATATTGTTTTGATTTGTATGAGTTTTGAATAAAGATGAATAAGATGAGAAATAAAGAATTTTTTTTATACTGGTTTGGATTAGATAAAGATCGGTTTAGTATAAGGTTTCCAACGCAATAATTTCCTAAAGTATTCGATTTCGGATGTCGGATTGAAGTCTTTGTTTCCACCTTTGAGTTGTTTTGCTTTTGTTTCCGAGCTTTCATTTCGTATTCGTTTGTACTTTCCGATTTTGATTTTGCCTTCGATATGGTTTCTGCTTTTGATTCCGATTTGTTTTTGCTTCGCTTTGATCTCTGATCTGTTAGTTATTTCGCATTTGTATTTGTCCATTCTTTCGCATTAAGAATTCGCTCCTCTTCGTCTCCATTTTCCGTTTCTCTGATTGGGGTCTGGTCTCGAGATCGGGTCCCAACATTTATGGTATCAGAGTCCAGTTATAGGATCTTACTTGGGCGTGTGTGTATGAGTGACTTTCATGAGAAATTGATAAGAGTTTGCAAGGATAAGATTGATTTTGTGAGAATGTGATATGAAGTGAATGTCTTTGTCATGAATTGTTTGAAGAATTAATTTGATTGTTTGAGTTAGTTGATAAGAGTATGATTGATTTTAAGAATGTGCTTGTGGAAATTAAGATTAGAAATTCGTGATGATTTGGGATAAATTGATGTTGACTATACTTTTGTGAAATGAAAGAATGACATATTTGAAAGATGAGCTTGATGATAGGAGAAGTTCAAAAGGTTGATTTTGAATGATGTTTGGTCCATATTTAGGTTCCTTAAGAATTGGACCTTTAATGTGTGTAAATAGATTGAGAGACATTAATTTGTGATTATAGTGATTTGATATGATTTTAGTGGTTTTTTATGAAGAAGTTAAGAATATGTGTGATAAGGAAAATGATAAGAAAGTGAGTGATTATGGCCATTTAGAAGCAAGTATTTTTGGTGATTTCTTAAGTTAGAATTTCGAGGACGAAATTCTTTTAAGAGGGGGAGAAATGTTGGACCCCGATCTTTTAGTGGAATTTAGAAATATCAAATGTATGAAATGAGTATTTTTGTATATAAATTGTGTTATAAATGTTATTGTGCCTAAATGAAATATGGGTTTGTGTATGGCTTTGAATTATGAATTGGCATATGGATGATTATGATATTGGAATGTGAATTATGTATGGACGACGATTCGAGAAACCTTAAGCATGAACCATGGTTATATATGTAAAAAATTATGGAAAAGCAAGAGAGGAACTTGGTGAATGACAAGATGCTATTGAATATAAGAAATCTTATGAATTGAGGTTGAGTGTTGGATGAATTCCAATGGCAAATTAAATTGTTTGAATGAGGCTGTAATAGAAGAAGTGAAGTTGGGATAAATGTTTAGTTTTGCATGAGGATAAAAAAAATGTGTATGCTGATTCAAGGGAAATTCTGGAATAATTGAAATAGAATTGGTCAAAGTTGTCTACATAGAAGTTATAGATGATCTTCTTAGCTTTCCGACGCCATATAGTATGCAAATTTAGGGTATCAGAATGAAAAGATATGATTGATACAAGTTATGATGTTGCATAGGATTTGTGTATGTGATAGCTATGGAAATTGATGAGAATTTGTGGTTTTGAAGGACCAAATGGATCAAGAATTGAGAGTTTAATGCGATAAATTTGGTATTTGAATTGTTATGAAGTGTTTAGGCATTTGAATAAGTAAATTTGTGAAGATTACAAGTGTATATGATGTTAGATTGGATGTTGGAAGCATTGGAGAAGGTTTGGAGGGGTTTTGAAAAACCCCATGTCCGTTAAACGGACACGCATGTCCGTTTAACAGATAGTTACAGGTCAAAAGGAACCCCATGCATTGCCCATGTCCATTTAACGGACATTCTCGGATGAAAATTGACTTTTTAGCCCGTATGTGTCTATTAAACGGACATGCATGTCCGTTTAACGGACAGCCTCGGGTCAACTTGTGGAAATAGCAATTTTTGACCATTTTAGAGGCTGAATATGATTTGGTGGTCTTCATGAAAGTTGTAGACCTGGAAGTCTAATTTCTAATAGTCTAAGAACGAAATCAATCCTACTTTTGTGGTGAAACTTATGACAATCTCGCCAAGATAGGTACAAATTGATTGAGGTTATGAACATGTTAGATTCTTTTGGTCATAACTCCCTCATCCGACCTCCGAATGGAGTGATTCTTAAGGTGATAGATTTCTAAGATCTGAATTTAACTCTCCACAAAATTTGGTAGCTTTTGGTTTTGAGATGAAAAAGTTTGATTGTAAGAAAGTGAGAAGTCAGTTTAAAGAGCTTGATTAAGGTATAAGCACATTTTGGAATTTTAAGCATATCTTGAGTTATATAGCTCCGATTGAGGTGATTCTTGCTTCAAAGAAAATTAGAGAATTAAAGCTACAATTTCTATGAAATAGTCAATTGATGTTTGATTCATGTGCGCTCACCACTATTGTGGAATGTAAGCAAATGACCTATAGGGTTTTAAGCACAAGGTTTAAGACTTCCGAAGTTGGGCTCCGCAAATGGGGTCCAGCGCACTGTCATTGCGGTCTCCCTCTGTGCAACGCCGTTTTGTCTGCTCTTTTTCCTCATGCGATGTTGTTTTTCTTCTGTTTCTCTCCCTTGCATGCTACGACGCCGTTTTGCTCCTTCTGATTTTGGATTATTTGCTTCCATTTTCGACCTCTCTCAATCTTTTGCTTATATCTTTTCCGTCTGATATCTGATTGACTTGGTTTTTGAAGCATTGGATTTCTAAGACAAGTATCTACATCAGCAAAGGAAATTTCTGATTTATTGAGATTAAATTGAGGGTGATTTATTTAAACAAAATGAGTTAGATAATGTTTCTAAACATGGTCCAGTCTTTTGTGAAATTTGGGATATGTAGAGATCCAATTGAATTGATTTTTGAGACAAATTAAAATAGATACATGGGGCTACAAGTCATATGAAGGAATAAAATTTCAATTTAGCCCCTAAGACCTTCAATTTCTGAATTTAAGTTCGGATTAGTGTTCAATCTTAGATGTGTAAAATCTGAAAGTATTTTGACCATAACTTTTGTTCTAGTTATCCAAATGAGGTGATTCATGATTTGGATTAAAGTAGAGAAATAGGACTACAATTTTTAAGAAAAAAATCGAGTTTCAATTTTGTCTTTAAGAATATCAATTTTTGGATGGAAATAAAGTACTGGAAAATGTTTTAGCAAAATGATAGTCCGAAATATTTGGACTATAACTTTTGGTGTGGTGCACCAAATTAAAAGATTTTGATGGCGTTATGAAATTAAGACAGTGAGGAACATTTCTCTAGAAGGAAGTTTTAGCAAATTTCCTCATTTTGATGGTTAGAAAAATGTCATAAAGTAAGCTTGAATTAAAATAAAGTTTAGGGGCAATTTTGGAAGTTTACTTAAAGGGTTAAGATTTTAGGCTTACATGGAAGGGCATTTTGGTCAATTGGCTTTTCATTTAATGACATGGCATGAAGGCTTCTATTTAAGAGGTGCAACCCACGAATTTGGGAGAAAGGAAAGAAAGAAAGGAAAGAAAGAAGAGAGAAAGGAGGAGTTTCGATGGAGGAAGAAGAAGATGCTAGGGTTTCGGATTTTTGGGGCTTCAAGCATGAATTTTGAGTTGATTCAACGGGAAAAAGATGGAAGAAGGTGAAAGCTTCCTTCCAAGCTAAGACAAATTCGAAAATGAAGAAGATTAAGGTAAGAGATGTGTTTTGATCTTTGAGTTTTTGATGAGTTTTTGGTTTATTTGGCTTAAGATTGGTATGGGTTTGTGGATTCTTAAGTAAATTGTGGAGAATGCATAGTTTAATTGGTTCAATTTTGGATGGTTATTAATTAGGGTTTATGTTATTGAATTAGGAAAATTTGAGGAAAGGCTTTGGAGAATTGATGATTGGGACAAGTGTCTAGCAAGGATATGTGGTGGGTAATTTGTTTATATTTTGAATTATAAGCTAACTTTGTGTTTTTGAAAAATCAAAGAGCAAAATTTTATAAATTATTGTTTATGTTAATGTTTGAAAATTTTCATTTTCGAATGATCGATTTCGTTGATTTTGGAATGATTGAAAAAATTTTTTACAATTTTTTTGTACTTTTTAATGAAATGATTCAATTGTTACTTTGAAGGGTTTTCGAATGATTTGATGAAATGTGAATAATTGTTTGAATTCTTTATGTTTAATTGATTGAGATTTCAACATGTGAATTTGTGAGTCATTGTGTTTGAATGCTTTGGAAGTCTGATAAAGTGTTACATTCTTTGATTTTCATGCTATGCGCATTTTTGGTTGAAATTGTGAATGTCACTATGATTGCATATGGTATGTCAAGATATGAAAAATAAAGCTTTCGAAATGTGCCTTCGGGCAATACGAATTTTTCAAGTGTGATATGTGTTATGCGGGTTTGGTAGGTCTCATAAGTTTGAGTTAGTGCACTGTCTCGTTTTTAAAAGGCTTCTCCCGCCTGCCCGCTAGAGGCATTGGAGCTCCGATTTCGGATTCCCATAAGTCACGGCTACACTGGACCGCTATGCGGGAAAGTGTAGTACGTTCTGTTCACGGCTGCACAGGACCACTATGCGGGAATGTACAGTACGTTCCGTTTTGGACCGAACCAAACCATTATGATGTGTTATGCGTTTTGATTTTTGTTTGAAATGTGATGCATACATGTCTTTGAAATTGTTCATGATTTGTGAAAAGAAGATTTGAAATTTTCGAGAAATAAGAAAGTGAAGTTTTCAACTGTGATAGTTTTGGAAATTGTGTATAAATGTTTTTGAATAGTTGAAAAGTTTATGAACTTTTGATGAAATTTCTATTGTGAAATCCTTTATAAGATGTCAAAAGTTTTGAGAAATGGCTTTTGCTTATTATTCAACTTATAAACATGTTATTCACGAGCTATCAACTCACTTCCCCCCCTTTCATCCCCATCTCCAGGTATCGAGCGGGAGATCGGATGAAAGAAAGTCAAGACTTCTGTTCGATTTTGCTGAGCTTGTGTTTTATGTATTTGAGATTTTAGTATGGGTTATGTATATGGCTTGGAATGCCATTGATGGTTTGTAACCATTTGTTTCATGATGTATATGAATTATGAATTGAGGTATGGATTATGAAATTGTATAAAGACTTGAGTTATAGATTTGGATTTGTGTATGGCTATGAATGTGAATTATGGTTTTGTATACAATTTGTATATGAATAGGTTTGGGTTGTGTTTGGATTTAAATTGGGAATTTGTATATTGAGTTAAGTTGAATGGGAATTACATATGATGTATGAATGTGATTTGTATATTGAATTGAGAAATTAATGTGAATTGGATATGGACAATGCGTTTTAGATTGAGTTTGAATTCCGAACGGGAGGTCCGAGGAATTGTGTGATTTGATTATGCTGAGTTATAGAAGTGTTTTAAGCTATTTGCAGGTTTTTGGGTTTTAAAAATGTAGCCGATATGCTACCCAATTTTTGATAAAATTGGTTGTATGGCAAAGAGAGAATAAATATAAGTTTTGTTATAGATGATTTTGAGATATTGTATGATTGTTAAGAAGATTAATATGATTTGAGATTTGTATAAGGATGGATTTCTAAAAGTGGAAATTATGTGTTTTGATTTGAATGAGATCGAATAAAGATGAAAGAATATGAAAAAAAAATTAGACCGGTTTCGGATTGATTTTAGTCATAGGTTTCCAACGCGACCCTTTTGTTTTGTTTCATAAGTTTAAGATTCACGTTTTCGGATGTCGAATCAGCTTTGATTTGTTTCCGCTTATGCTTTGTTTGAACCGTTTTGTTCAATTCCAATGCCATTCGATTTCATTCCGATTTCGAATTCACTTTCTGATTTCGATTAGTTTCTGGTGTGTATTCGCTTCGCTTTTGATTCCGCGATTTGTCTTTTGCTTATGCTTTCGTTTTGATTTCCGTTAAGAATCCGTTTTGTCATCCGTTCGTTCGTTATGATCTTCCTTTCTTTTTTTTAATTGATCCGCTGTTGATGTTCGATTTGCATTTCATTTCCGCACTTTTGTTATTCGATTTGTTCGATTGATTCATTCTGCCTCTTTGCTATTCATTTTTGCGTTCCATTTTTTGGTTGGGGTCCGGTTTCGAGATCAGGTCCCAACAGTTAGCAAAGCCATTGATGGAATTGCTCAAGAAGGAAAGGATGAATCAGTGGAAATGGGAACTCATTTGAGCAACTGAAGGCGGCAATTACGTCCGCCCCAGTACTATCATTACCTGACTTCTCGAAGACGTTTATCATTGAGGAGGATGCCAGTGGGTAGGGCATTGGAGCAGTATTGCAACAGGAGGGTCACCCAGTGGCGTTTTTTAGTAAGGTGGTAGCGAGAAGACATTACGGCTTTTCAAAGTATGAAAAAGAATTCCTAGACGTCATTAAAGCAATCAAACACTGGCATCACTACTTGAGTTGTAAGCCTTTTGTAGTCAGAATCGATCACTGGAGCCTTAAGTACCTGTTGGAGCAGACATTGACAACACCGTTCTAGCAAACATGGCTTACCAAGTTGTTGGGTTACGACTTCGAAGTCCAGTATCGGAGTGGAAAAGAGAATAATGTGACAAACGCTCTATCTAGAATTACCAGTGTGGAATTGATGACGTTATCGGTATCGCAGTTACATGGAAAATTGATGGAAGAAATACAAAAAGCTGGGAACAGGACCCTTCGATACAACGCTTAATTACAGAATTAATAAAGGGTGAGAAGAAATCAAGTGTTTACGAGTGGAAGGATGAGTTGCTCAGATGGAAGGGGCGATTGGTTATTGGTAACAATTTGGCGTTGAGGAAGCAGATAATTGGCATTAGCCACGATGGCGCTATCGGAGGTCACGCGGGAGCTGCAGCTACGACCAAGAAGATACAGAGTCTGTTTTTCTGGAAAGGATTAGCGAGAGATGTGTGATATTACGTTCAAGAGTGTATGAGTTGTCAGAGGAACAAGTATGACAACGCTGCGTATCTTGAACTTTTACAGCCAATTACTATTCCGGAGGGAAGTTGGAGGTCAGTCAGTCTTGATTTTATCAAGGGTCTACCGGCGTCAAAGGGTAGGTCAGTTATTTTGGTGGTGGTCGATCGCTTTACGAAGTATGCCATTTTGTCGTGGTGAAGTATCCATACACGAAAAGTGATATAGCTGAATTATTCCTCACACATGTATTTAAGTTGCATGGTATGCCGGAGTCTATAATTAGTGACTAGGATCCCATTTTTATGAGCAAGTTTTGGCAAGAGTTACTCCGGTTGCAAGGGGTTCAACTTAAGTGCTCCACCGCGTATCATCCACAGACTGATGGTCTTACGGAGGCAATTAATAAAATTTTAGAAACTTATTTGCGGTGTTGTTACGGGGAGACTCCATAGAGATGGGGTGAATGGTTGGCCGTGGTGGAGTGGTGGTACAACACCACTTACCGTCCGTCAATTAGGTGTACTCCTTTCGACTATTGACTGCCTGTTTATACGCCTTATATTGCAAAGGATTCCAAGGTGATGGAGGTGGACAGGGTGCTTAAGGATAGAGAAGCCATTATTGACGTGACGAGTGGATTTCCAGACGCATTCGTTCCATGGAGTTTCTCAAACTTTCCTACATCCTTCTAAGGTCTGCTCTCCTGGTGTTTTCTGCCATGATTGTTGTTAACAGAATCGTATTCTCTGATACCAATTTGTTAGGAATAAAATTGATTCTAACAGAATTAGAGTACGAGGAAGGAATTGTCAGAAGAAATAGACGCATATCATGGGTAGAGAGAAGGAACAGAATCCATTGATAGAGAGAGAAAGGAATTACAACAAGCACACACACAAATCATGCTATTGTAGCCATATGTATTCGGCTTAAATCCAGCTAATTTTGTTTCTCTACAAATCTCCCTATTCTATTACACTGGTCTCTCAATTTAAGTTAAACACTGCGTTGTTCTTCTCCGTCTTCTCCAATATTAACGATCGTCATTTCTTTATTTCCTTTTCGTCTTCTCCGATTACTCCGTAACAATTCCCTTCCCCTTAATATCTTTGTCCACCAAATTAATCTCTGAATAACGCTTCTGAAGATTGAACTAATACTCCCACGTGGCTTCCGCGCTTCCTCCATCCGACCATTGCACCAAGAATTACGTTACTGCTCTATTGTGCTTCTTGGTAATATATCGGTCTAACATCGCTACTGGAACTCGCAACACTGATGTAATAAACTCTGGAAGCTCCGAAGCGACTCTGACTTGGTTCCCCCTTACCTTCTTCAGCTGTGAGACATGGAACACAGGATGGATCAAAGAGGTAGCAGGCAATTCGAGCTTATAAGCCACCTGCCCTATCTTCTATACGATTTTGTACGGTCCATAGTACAGAGGAGATAGCTTTTGATTCCTTCTTCGTTGTAATGAATTTTGTCTGTAAGGTTGTAACTTGAGTAATTCCATATCTCCAATTACAAATTCAACGATTAGAATCAGCATACTGTTTCATTCGATTTGTGCCCTTTTTAAATGGAACCTCGTCACGTCGATAATGGATTCTCTATCCTTAAGCACCCTGTCCACCTCCATCACCTTGGAATCCCCTGCAATATAAGGCGTATAAACAGGCGGTAAATAGCCATACAAAACTTCGAAGGGAGTACACCCAATTAACGGATGGTAAGTGGTGTTATACCACCACTCCGCCACGGCCAACCATTCACCCCATCTCTGTGGAGTGTCCCCGCAACAACACCACAAATAAGTTTGTGGGTGATTGTGGTAGAAAATGTGGCATGGAATGGATTAGAAATAAGTATTATTGGCCACCAATTTGGTCATTAACTTCCGAAAACTTCCATTACTGCATGTTATTCATGGTCATTAACTTCCATTAATGCATGCTATTTATGACCATTACCTTCCCATAACTCTACATTAGTGATGAGGGTTATGGAAGTCCAAATGGTGCAGAAAATAGAGATGATTTTCGTTCATCATGTGTGAGACATAAGTGAAAGAAAGGTTTTCTCTTACACACACACACTATTTTTCTCTCTAACTCTCACAAGAGTTCTTTTCTTTGCTAGCACAAAGAAAGAATTCTAGCCATCTCCTAGTGAGGTTTTATCCTTCTACCTTCGTGTGGATTTTCATTAGAGATGATCTATGTTGATCGTTGAGGTTTACGACAACCTAATGCGGAGAAGATTAAAGAACGAAGGAGATCGGTGGAAAGGTATGTAAACATATTACATTGCATGTTGTTGTTTTCTATATCTATATGCATGAGTAAATCTGGTTTTTGAGGTTTCGTTTTTTTTTCTGTTGCGTATATTTGATATATATTACGTATGGGACGCATGATCGGAACCTAACACACAGTAGGGATATTAATTGAACTTAGTGTGCTCTCTTATCTTTGAATATAATTGTAAATAATTCTAAGGTGAATAAGGCTTTTGGTGGGAAGTCGGGGTGGGATCCGATTCCACACGCAGTGGAATAATTATAAAAAAATTATGTATTGATTTTTTGAAAACTAAGATCACTTAAAATTTATAAATTGTTTAACACATAAATTATAATAAAACATGAATCTTAATTCATATCTTATTCCAAAGCTTGATCATTTTATTTTCATTTCTGTATAACTATTTAAGAAATCAGCTCATCTAAACTATCATAGCTGTATACTTGTCTAACCTCTACAGTAACAATAAAATATGTTGAGAGAACTTTACAACTATTATAGAGAGGCTTTGGCAAGAAGTGTTAGTTATCTTAGCATTTTAATTAAAATTAAATTCTAATTTTAATTAAACTTTAATTAAAAGTAAAAATAATTCTAATTAAATATCAATTATACCCAAATAAGATCCAATATCTCATAATGATCCTTTTTATTAAATATCTCATATTTAATAATAAAGTTTTTCAAACTTTACAATCAGGTCTAATTTGATTGAAATATCATTTCTTTCTTCAACTAGTTCTTTGTATGTGACCTATTAGATTCTCAAATATGTTGACAATGCATATAATTTATAACCTTAAATAATATTTAAGATTTAATTTATCTTTAATACTCTAATTAAACAATTTATATTTATAGATTAAGATTATCACCTTGCATGACATCATGATCACCCACTTATTTAGGAATGTCAAAGTAGTTTTGACTATCCTTTTTGTGCATGAGTTTTTCGTATAATTCAATACTTTCGTAATACAATGTTTCAATTAGGCATAGAGCATATAATTAATGTCTACTCTATTTCAGTCCAATCATGTTAATTCTTCAACATTAATAATTGATTCAACTAATAACATTTGGAAACCATTTTCAAAGTTTCATTCCACGTTGGCCAAGGATTTCTATAATCAACACTAATCATGAATAATCAAAAATTCACCCTAATCACTTTAGGATTATGAATTCTATATTGACCACTCAATTGCCTCCATATAGTTCATGTTATATCCAATGACTACTGACTGAGCTATTTTTGACTATAATATGTTACAAATAGTATCAAAATATAACAATTTATATGTGTGATAATTTTGGAGATCTCAAGGCAAATGATCAATTATACAATTAACAATGAGAATTTCCATAGATATACAAATAATGTTCCAAATTGATTTCTTATATTAGGTCAGTTCAGTGAACTTGTTCTCTAACAAAGCACTCACATGTTTGTTTAAGTATCTCCATACTTAGTTTATGAGATCAACTTAGTTTATGAGATCAACTTCTTCTTTTGTAAGGAAGAAAAATAATGTGTGTTAGTCTTTTTTACGCAATATTAGTGTCATGTACCAATTGAACAATGACTAGAAACAATTTAGGAATAATACATAAATACAATATGAATCTCACAATTATGATCTCATCATAAATTCATTTGTAATGTATGTTTATCTCATAGACTTTGTTGTTTGTTTTAATTTATACAATACCACAAGTATAAAGATTATATATTTGTAGTACACAAGATATCATTCTTGTAAGGATTGATTATAGTCACCTAACAATTTGAATCAAATTTTGTTTAAGGTAACAAAAAATTGAATTAATTGTAGATCAAAATAAAGTAACAAAACTCAATAATTAAACGAATAAAAGATAACAATGAAAATTGAAGTTATCAATGGTGGAAACTTAGGGTTTATTCTATCTTTATTTTGTCTTCCCTTTGCCTTGTTAATTCAACTATGCTTGACCCTAGATAT
>JANPWT010326340.1:0-14233 GCA_024678245.1 Erythroxylum densum | reverse complement strand
GCAAGATGATCAAGTTTCATGTTCTACGGTTCAAGAGTTGGACTCCGGTACGGGATCCAACAGTTGGGATCCGGTCTCCGGGTCGGGTCCTAACAAGTGTCCTGGTTAAAGATGTGTTAATTTATAATATATCAGACCTCCTAACTTCACTTCCAATTAACCATTAGTTAAGCGGAGAAGGTTTATAAGGACTTTACAAACCTATCTTGTAGGAATAGGCTCGGAGTTTCACTCCTTAAGGTACGTTGGCTTAGGCTGGTCTGGTATAAGAAATCACACCCTAAAGCTTCCTTAACTTTATAGCTTGCTATCAAAGGGAAGGTAAATACCTTAGATAGAGTGAAGAATATATAACTATTTTATAAGCGTCAATCTACTAGCATAAGAAAGATCCTTATTACATTAGGATCCAAAACCTTTTTTTTTTTTAATTTATAGTGTTAAGATTAAACATTTTAGTAAATTTCATAGATTTTAATATGTTCTTAGAGTTTTAATTATATAGAGATATCTATTAATTAAGTCAATAATAAATGATTGTAATAAGTGAGAAATATTTTGAATTTCGTATAAATATTAGTTGAATTGGTTATAAATTGGTACCAAAAATTTCTATACACTATCATATTCAATTATCGAATAATACCATAAAAGTTCAGGATATAGTAGCCAAACTGGTTAATAATAGCCAATACACCAAAATTCCAAAAAAAAAATATGGGTCAATTTTATAAATTGAGAAAAATTAAAAGGCTAAATTTAACATATATATGTTTAAAATTTTTTAGATAAAAATATGTTATAAAATATTTATTATGTCTAAAAATTTTTATGTTAAGTTTATAAATAAAGTTATTGAGTTAAATTTTAAAATAATTTTTAATTATAATTATAATATAAAATTAAACATTTATTAGGAACTAAACTTTTATGTAATTAAAAACAAATTTATGATTATCAGCTACCTTCATCCTTTAAAAATTATTATTATTATTTAATTTCTAAAATACTATTTTTGAATAATTATTTATTTTTCTAATACAAGCACATGGGCTTATTTTATTTTTTATAACATATGAAATTATTTATGCTTTTATTTTAATTTTATAATTAAATAAATAAAAATTATTTGACTGCTTAATATTAACTACTAACAAAATTGGAATTAATATAATAAATGTTATAATAGTTGACTAAATTTTAATTATACAAAATTAGGAAACTATTTTATAATTTAAATATATTCAAAATAGTACTCAATGTTCATTGGTATCGGTACTATACCTTATCAGTGTCAAAACGTGTACCAACTCTGGTATGACATTTGCAACATTGCTATTAAAAAATTTTGCCAATCTAGATTGTAGAACTTTTTTTTAAAAAAAGGGAAAATGGTATTAATAAATAAATGTTGACAGTGAAACATAGATTGCAAAACAAATGGGGTTTACCTTGTGACAAGCCTTACATGAAAATGTAAAGCATTTAACTAGAAGATATTATAAAATGCTAGAGCATCCTTGCAAAATAAGGAAGTATTAGATGTTTAGAGAAGAGAGGACAGTGGCAATACAACGTAGGTGTAAGGACTTCACAATAACCAGCTCACGAATTTGTCAAATGATTTTTGATTGGATTGACTCCAAACTTGAGGATTGATTTGCAAGTCGTCTAAGATTGCGCTTCTGTTGTAGAATATATATATTAAGTCCCAAGGCGAGGATGTATAAGTGCATGTCAGTTGTAGGATGAGCTTGTGGAGCAGACAGTCGCTGTATAATATTAGTGAGGGTTTGTGTCCTATTAGATCAATGGCATTTAACTTTTACGTACTGTCATATGAAGTTGTTGAAGGGGCAAATAAAAAAGAGATGGTCCTTGGTTTCGGAAGAAACCCGACACATGGGACAAGTGGGATCAATGTGCAAAAAGCCTAAGCAATCGACAGTCGGTAATTTATTTAGAACTGTAAGCTAAAGAATAAAGGATAGGCAAGGAGTTAGGACTTTATTCCAATTGTTGCTATGCCATTCAACAATAGTTTGTCTTCTGTGTAGGAGGTTTAGGTTAGTTGAGGTGGTTAAAGTATGGATAGGGTGTCCTTTCTAGTAGAAACGTCTGTCAGGAGAAGTTGGGTTTGGGAGGTAAGAGGGCGTTAGGTGGCTCAATCGATGTGGGAGCTGCTAGGAGTTGTCATATATGACGGTGCTCAATATGGCTCTTAGAGAAGACAGAGTAAGGGGCACCGTGTCGTGGGTAGTGTAGAGAGGAGGGATCCATGCCCTAACCAGTTATCATACCATAGAGAGATGAGGTGACCATTCCCAACCCTGCATGTGACATCAACTTAGATTGTATCTCTTAATCTAAGAAGACAATTAAGAAAGTATGAGTGGGAATTGCTCGGTTCCATCTGCCATATGCACCTTCCTTGGAGGAAGTATGAGTGAAGCCATTTAATCTAGAGAGAATGTCTATTAAACAGTATCCACCATAACTTTTTGAGGATTAACGCCTGGTTAGTTATCTGGATGGATGAAATATTTAAGCCACCTTCTTCCTTGGGAAGGCATAGATCAGCTCATTTGACCTTAGTTGTACCTTTGGATCCATCAGGATGACTCCATAAGAAGTTTTAAAGCAATCTCTCTATATTTTTAATGATGCTTTGGGAGAGAAAGATATGAGAGCTCCATTAAATGTGTAAAGAGTTGATAATAGGTTTGATAAGCTGTAGCTTATTGGCATAAGAAAGATATTTTGTAATATACCACTCTCATAGGGCATATTTTCGAATGTATTGACGATATTCGAGAACATACTCTATGATGATGGCACATTATAACAGACAAATTGAATCGTTACAAACTTTTTCTCAAACACAAACCCATATTTAGTAGTTAGTAAACATTAGGCCCATTTCATTATCATACATATTAAATCATAAATGTAATTACACTATACAATTCACGGGTACATTGCTCAATTGTTACGGAATACAATGTTTAATGCAAAATGAATAAAAATAAATGTAGGTGCAAACTGATCCTGACCACTGGCTCATATTCAATGCAGTGGCTATACTCCAATTGGCCTAATTGGATATCTTCGTTAAACTTGAAAAGCCACATTGTAATGTTGGTGAGTTTTGCGAACTCAATGATGTAACCATCCTCGATGGTTCACCCAATTCATACCACATGACAAATCATATAAGTATGTAATTTCACATCTTTTCATTTAGCAAATTGCACCACATATCATTTACTTCATACCCATTTTCATACAAATACAAGTCTACATTATAATTCAATCAATCAAACACACTCAATAAGCATATATGCAATGTTTGTGTGACTCACTTTCAATTATTATGTTATTGTGCTGAGTGCCTAAACTATCTTGTATCCATTGTGGATACTAGGCTCATTGATATTGTCCCTTATCCATTGTGAATATAGGGCTCATTGTATATATTGAGCCTTTGGCTCTATACCATATTCCGGAGCTTTAAGCTCATATTTGATGGCTACTTATGTCATAACTATCATTATCTGATCATGCATTCCTGTATGAAATAAATCCCATTCATATTCAATCATTCATTATTTGAAACATTCCCATTCACAATCCCATTCAAACACAATTACAGTCCCATTTCTATTTATCATCGGACCTTAGTCCAGCATTCAACAAACATGTTGAGAAACATTTATTTCACCAAATTCACATTCAAGGAACACTTCAATATCATCATAATCATCATCATCATCATCATCATCATCATCATCATCATCATCATACTCCAAAGTCCCGCAATGAAGCAGGGTCTAAGGGGCCTGATAGTACGTAGCCTTATCCCTACATTGTAGAGAGGCTGTTTCCAGTAGGCCTACATGCATATGTGATAGGATAATAGTGATGTAGGTTAAAAATAGTAAATACGTAAAGACTAGTAGTAAATCCATATATATATACCTGCTGGTGACCATACTCTGTTATTACCTTTTGTCTTGCAAAAACTAGCTTTTCTCGTTGCTAGTTGCGCTATGAGTCTTCCCTGATAAGTGCCTTGAGAATGCGACAATCCTACAGTTTTATACGTCCATCGCTTGAATCTTCCCCCTACACCTGAAAAAAGAAAACTCCCTAAGTGGTAGGGATAAGGGGTGAGAGCTCTATGGTATGTCATTTACCCTTATCCTATCATGCCAGACATTTCTAATTCTAGCCACTATAGCGGTGAGGGCCAACTCTGACATATCTCTCTTGATCACCTCCTTCCAGTTCTTGCAAGGCCTCCCTTTTCTCCTCTTGTAATCATTAAGGTTTACTCTCTTGCCGCGTCAAACCGGAGCATTAGAAGGCATCCTACTCACAAGCCCAAACCACCTAAGCCTTTTCTCTCTCAACTTGTCAGCGATACTAGCCACCTGTAGCCTGACTCTCATTGCCCTATTCCGCACCCTATCTCTTTTGGTAATGTCACACATCCACCTAAGTATTCGCATTTCTGCTACTAATAACTATCGCGTATGTCTACACTTAGTAGGCCAGCACTCTGCAGCATATAACATGGTTGGCTGAATCACTATTCTATAGAACTTCTATTTTAGTCTTATAGGGACCTTTTTATCACAAAGAATACCTGAAGCACTCTGTCATTTGACCCACCTAGATCTAATACAATGTACTATATCGTTATCGATATTACAATCTCTCTGAATGATGGATCCTAGGTATTTAAAACTCGATTTTTATGGTATGATATCAGTACCAATTGTATCGTCACCTCATGTACCATCTGACTACCCGAAAAGGTACATTATAAATATTTCATCTTGAACCTTCTCAATCGAAGACCTTTCGATTCCAACACTTCTCTCTAATGTTCTAACTTGGTATTGACCCCCTTCTTGGTCTCATCTACCAGGACAATATCATTCACAAATATCATACACTAAGGTACATCTCCTTGAATATGTTTAATAAGTTCATCTAACACTAATGTGAATAAAAAAAGACTTAAAGCTGAGTCTTGGTGTAGTCCAACACCAATAGAGAACACTTCCGTGTCGCCTCCGATCGTCCTTACACTAGTCAATGCTCCTTCATACATATCCTTAATCACTTTGATAAGTGCTAGGAATGCCCTTTGCCTCCAAACACCTCCATATGAGTTCTCTAGGAACCCTATCATATGCTTTCTCCAAATCTACAAAAACTATATGCAAATCCTGTTTTCGTTCCCTGTAGCATTCCTTCAATCTCCGAAGTAGATGTATTGCCTCTGTTGTAGACCTACCGGGCATAATCCGAATTGGTTGTCTGATATCGAAACAGCTCTCCGAATTCTCCTTTCAATTACCTTCTCCCATATCTTCATGGTATGACTTACAAACTTTATACTAATTGAAAGATAAGAGAATAAGCTACAACTTTAGTGAAGAAAACTTTTTCTAATTAGGCCTACATTACTACAATTTATTCGATAACAAAGGGACATGATTTTTGTCATGAGTAGTACTACAGCCTAAGACAAAACTCAATTTCAAGCTAAATTTCAAAACCCTTAAGAATAGAATTCAAATTCAATTTCTTCTTAAAAATTGTAACCAAATGTCTCTAGTTCAATTTAAATCAAGAATCATCTCATTTGGAAATCTTTAGATCAAAATATAACCAAAATACTAAAGAATGTTTAGTAAAAACATTCTAGTTATCAAATTCCAACACACCTCAACATTAACATCATATGGAATTCATTCTAATTCATCATCATCAATTCTCTATTATAACATGCTATAAACACTAATATTTTACTTACTTGTTTAGTTCTAATCCCAGCTTAAAAGTCACTCTAAATCAATACTCCAAACATGCAGAATCATCACACATTCAAGGTGGAATTTGGAAGGATTTCAGCTAGGACAATAAGGCAACTTCAAGCTGATCTTTTACTTAACCTTGTAAGGCTAAAACATGGATTATTTGTGCAACAATTAGGCATAACCATAAGGAAACTAATGGAGGTGAAAGAAGAGAGTTTCGGTGGTGTGTGTGATAGAAGAAAGAACAAGAATGGGCTGAACCAAGTTTGCTCCTGCTGAATGTTACACCTAAGGTGTTAGGTGTCATCTAATGGAATGGCCATATGTCTAAAGGCATATTCAACATGTATCAAGTATATATGCTGCCATATGTTACCATTAAAGCTAGGTCACATGTCATCTAAGTACAACAACCTTTGGCCCATTTATCAATGCCATTTGTTATCAATTTACCAGCCTATTTGTCACACAATGATTGATCCATTTGTCAATTAATTACTAGTCCATTTTTTACCAATTTAACTATGCCAAATGTCACTTAGTTATAGGCTAAATCGTCCAAATTTTCCATGTCTCAATTAATCTTGTCACTTGGCATTTTTCCAAGACTAAATGTACATATTAAATTATCAATCTCACAATTATGAAAATTAATTCCAAGTTATAATGCTAATCCATCAATTCTTGTCATTAGTAAACCAAAGTACAAGGAATTGGAAAAATATACTCATATCTCATATTACCTTCAATTCCATACTCCGGAATATGTTCATTGAATGCCATTTGTCTAACTCACAATTAATGTGTGTATGCTTATATTATGCATTTGACCACAATTATAAAATCATATTATGGATGTACCAATTTTGTTCTACATCCTAACACTCATATGACTCATTAATCTAACTCTTTAAATCTCTCAATCATTTGAGAGACAAGATGCTACATATTTGTTAACTCAAGAGCTGATTCTTTTGTGAATTATTACCGGCATAATAGGATAAAATATTCTCTATATATTCATTCAATTCAAAATCTATTTCTAGTGATTTAACCTTACTTTATTTATTTTATTTTTAAAATCTCAATTAATAACACTCTCTTTAATTAATTAGCCAAGAATTAGTAAGAAAGTTTACTAATTTTCCAGCCTTTCCTTTTAGGATCAATACTTTATTCATTATTGTATTACTACCAAATGACACTTGCATTTACGTTAAATTGTGAGCAATATATTGTAAGAAAGAAAATATAAGTAAATCATATGATATCTCTCATTTAGTTTTTGACATCATTATTGAGTAAGCAATTGGTGTTTAGGAGATTTGAATGCTATTACTCTAGCATTTTATTTCTTTGTTTTTATTTTATTTTTTATTCTTTTATTTTTATAATTGGTTTATTTTGATTATAGGTGTAATACGAGCGTATGATAAGGATTAGGACATTTGAATTATTTAATGGGATCCAGAGATTGATAAGGAGCTTTATCGAGTATCCATATTACAAAAGAAGTCAATAATATTATACTCATACCTTAATATAATAGAGGAGCATAAAATCATGTTTTAATACGTGAAACCATCACTTAAGGGGACATGATCCAGTATTATAAGATTAGCAAATTGCCCTAAACTATGTCAAAATTAAATCAAACGTCATTTAAAAGTTGCAATAATACGTGCAATTTGATAGGTCCCTGGATTAAAATCCTAATGTACATATTGCCAACTTTTGGGGATGTGTGACACATTCAAGTTTAGTGGAATGACTGATAAAGTAATTAGATTAAGTTTTCTCCCATTCTTAATGAGGGATCGAATGAAGAAGTGATTTTACACACTATCGGTAGCTTCAATCATAACATTAGAGAACTTAGTGGAGAAGTTCCTTATAAAATACTTCATGTTAATAAAGATTGTGAAACTAAAAAGTGACATATTTGGCTACCTATAATTCGATAATGAAACATTCTATGAAGTATTATGGATCCTAATGTCTTCAAGTAGATGCTCTGATACCAAATGGGATCCCCAGAGGAGGGTTACAAGGATAATAGAAAATCATATGAAATATGATAAAATAGATCTTTATAAAAGCTCAAAGATAAATAAAGATAATTATAGTTAAGACTCTAGGTATGTTAACCGAGATAGAAACCCTTAATCCCTCAAGGTTTGCCTTTTTTGGATCTAAGTTAATCAATCTTCCTTGTTTAACCTAAAATCAAATAGGGTCATAGGCCTGATACTTTCTTATGCATATGATCTTTATATAATGACAAGTGCAAAGCATATTCGTATCTTTGTGTAATAGAAGTAAACATATTAAAGATTCAATCTTTAGGGGGGGAGAGAGAGTTCTAGAGGGAAGCCATAAGGAAAAAACATATTTTTTATTTAATGGAAGCTTTTTCTTAAGTAAAATGGAAGAGGACCTTTGCTTTTATATGTAAAGGAGAATAAAAAATATAAACAACTTTAGATAAGAACAATGTTAAATCAGATACTAAATGGATAAGAATAAAATCACATTATGACATAAAAGACAAAACATCTTTTAAAAGATATGACGCCTAGGCATAGAGATAAATGACTTTAAACATAAGGATTCATAAGGATAATAATGAAAAGGAATATTCATGATTTATTCTTTTTTTATAGTTTCTTACCATAATTGTAAATTTTATGGAGAAGTTCTTGCATTCGTGCTATCACTATTTTTATCCTCCTCTTATTGGAGCTCACTTCATTTGTTCTTAATTTTTTAAAAAGATTATTTAGCTCCTCCTTATTAACGATTGGAAGATGATCATCTAGGTTTTGAGTATCTTGGAAGGCTAAGGATCTAGATTGACAAGGGCCAATTGTGTTTAGGCCCAACTTTAAGTCCATTATAGGGCTATTTGGAATCTTAAAATCTAGCATTTGAGGTTCTCTAGGAATCAATTCTTCTAGATAAGGTCTTATAGATGTAGAAATAGCTAGCGATGTAAACTTAGGAAAAAGATTTAGATCTCTAAAGAAGTCTCTAAGGCTTTTGAGGACATTTTCTTTATACCTCGGCCATTGAACTTAGGTGTGGAAGAAATACACCTAGGTTTTAGAACAAATTGACCCATCATGTGTTGTGCTATAAGGTTGGTGAAGAAAAAAGAAGCATTTGGTAGTCTGCTTCTTTAATGGAGTCTCCCATAGCTTGAGATGCTCAATAACTTGATTCTCCATCTCATTAGTGGTTGGTATCGCTAAAGGAAAGTCCATAAGATGGAATCTTCATTTTCCCTATCAAATATACCCTGGTATATCCGTAAGGGAGGAAGAGAGATAACATAAGCATATATGGCAAAAAGTGTCCATAAGTACCACATTGCATATTTCGAGAGAGGACCACAAATGAAGAACACGGTAAGATATGGTGTCTAAATGTTAAAAAGGAATGAGCAGCAATGTAAGCCTAGTAGTTTAAGAAAAGATGAAGGTAATAGAAGAGGCTTATTTGGGTGAGAGTAGCAATTTTGTTAATAGTGGTAGGGGTTCTTCCAACAGGAGGGAAGAACTTCTTTACTTTGGTAACATTTTACAGGTCTACCATTGAAGGGATGAGAGGAATGGATCTGGAAGGAGTGATGAGATTAATATATATTTTAGTTCAAAAGATGAAATCATCTAATATGTATTAATGTCCTTTGATATGCTTAACTATGAATTTATAGCAAGAGAACTAGTCTTTCCATCGAAGCAATTAACTTTCTAGGAAAAAGCATTTTGTTATGTTCTAGTATCTTTAGGAAAGGCATAATGTCCATTTCTATTGTAAAGATATAAGGGCCAAAGTGAAAATTAAAATTTTATATACCTCTTTTTAGTACCAGAATCTCTTTGTTGATCGTATGATAGTGCTTTCTTGCGTCTTTAAATTGTCTGCTATCATTTCCACAGTAAAAGTGCTTTCCTTTAATCTCCTCTATTAGCACCATACCCTAAAAATTTGCTTTCCTTTAATCTCCTCCATTAACACCACTCCCTAAAAATCTTCACTGGATTCAACCTACATGATTCTTTTTCCTTTTTCAAAAAGCTTTAGTGGAGGTGGATGCACTGATCTGCTTTAATTGTTTCATTGCTTTTATTTGATTAGGGCCCTATAGTGGTGGATTCTTTAGTAGTTTAGACAACTAGCTAGTATAATATGACATATAAGGAATAAAGTCCCTAATATAATTTATTATCCTTAAAATATGTTATAATTGCTTAATAATAAGATTTCAAAATGGGAAATGTAATAATTCACTAACTATATATGGGCAGAGTTGGTAGAAAAATTTAAGAAGCCTTATTCCCAGAAATTCTATTTGGGATGATCCAATCTGGCTCTTACGAATTGAAAGCATTATCCTATACTTCTTAGTAAGTTTTAAAAATTATTTTGATAGGGCTTGATGCTCTTTTTTAGTTTAAGAATAGCGTAGGATATTGTCAATGTAAATTAAGGCACTCAATATAATGAAATTATAAATCCTTTTTATGGCTCTTTAATATAGTGATAGAGTGACCTAAATGGCATTATTTTCCACTGATAATGGGCATTAAGAATGTAGAATACTGTCTTATGTTGATCTATTAGGTCAATAAATAATTCCAAAATCTTAATTTTAAAAATATTTTTGACTCCTTCGGATATAACACTTGTTTATTTATTTTAGGTTGAGGAAACTTTGTCATCTTGAAGAAAATTATTCAGAGGTTCGTAATCAATAACTAGCGACTGAGCATAACGTATGGTCGTGTTACTATTGGCTTTCTTGGTTTTAGCTTTAAACATGACTATTTCATTATATATATTGATTCTTCATCTTCTTCATTAAGAGAAGAGACTTCATCATTAATAGATTCATAAATAAATAGTGTAAACATTATCTCCTCATCTTCACTAGACTATTCTTCAAAAAGAGACTCAAAGTTTTCATCATCTTTTATTGGCATCATAGCCTCAATAGATTACAAGATCTTAGTTGCATTTTAGTCTTTTTAAGGCACCTTCTTACATAATGGCATGGTTGTCTATAATGCAACATCTGTCTGATTTTCAAGTTCTAATAGCACATCATCTAAAAAATCTTATTCTCTTTTTCTTTTTTCTATTGAAAGGATTTACTTGAATTCGAAATGAATGTCTCCTAAAGTTATTCTTCTTTTTTTATGTTATATTCACATTTCTCCCTGGCTTTGCATTTGATTTTTAGCTAAGGCTTTTCGCAATCTTGTTTGAGCTGAGCTCCATCCTTTAGCATAACATTAAAAAACTTTGATTGTTCACATAATTTGTCCAATGTTACTAAAGCTAGTTGATAAATTTCCCTAGAGGAAATTTATGATATGTCTTTGTAGAGAGAATTGATTGTTCTTTGTTCTTACTGTATGTCATTAGGAAGGGAGGCAAAGTACTTATGTTTACTTTGTCAACCAATAGGTTGGAATTCTTCAATGAATTCTTTGTGAATCATTCCTAACAAGGAATTGGCCTCTAGAATTTGTATGACTTGTATTTGTCTGTATTCACTAACACTTTAGAACCATTCTCTTAGGTTTCCTATCATTTTGGGGACAAATTTTATTAAGATCCCTTTAATAAAAGCATTTGGTCTTGTCAATTGAAGATCTATTTAGGAATCCAATTCATGTAGTAGATCTCTCCATTTTGTTAGTGAAACATCATTAAAAGTGAACCATGATCCTAAAGTAAGTCTATAAGTAGAAGTTGCTTTGGTCTGACTCATTTAGTTATTGACTCAACATATTCTACCTCTAGTTCAACTTTTGTATATGTTTGACAAGAGTGGAATCATAATTTAAGGTATCAAAGTAAGATCTGTAAAATTTTTAAAACTTTTGGAGCTTTCTATAAAATGATCAAAATCTTGACTTTCATTTTGAATTTTAGAGCTATTTCGAAATGGTTAAAGTGTTTCCATGAATTCTTAGGAGGCCATTTGTTTCTATATTTAAGGAAGGTCTTTCTCTAGGTGTAGACATTTGTGGTGTTTTCATTTGTAAAGGTTCAGAAGTATATGAAATTGATGAAATGTCCTTTGCTATTAGGTTAGGCTTAAAAGGTTTTCGTGATTTGGAATGGTTTGTATGAAAAAAAGATAGGACATTTTAAATAAATTTTTGTAGACAATAGCTTCAGTATATGATGGAGTGTTATAAATGGGTTGTTTGGCTAGAAATGTCAAAGGATACCATATTGGACCCTCAAAAGAGTGTTACAAGGATGAGAGGAAACCATATACAACATGAGAAAGTAGATCCCTATAAAAGCTTAAAGATATATAAAGATAATTATAACTAAGACCCTAATATGTTAGTTGAGATATAAGTCCTTCATCATTCAACTGACATCAACTCTCAAGTTCTGACTTTTAGGGATTTAAGTTAATCAATCTTCCTTATAAAATGTAAAGTCAACTAGGATCATAGGTTTGATACATTTTAATACACAAGATCGTTATATAAAGGCAAGTGCAAAGCATATTTGTATCTTTGTATGACATAGGTAAGCCTATTGAAGACTCAAGCTTTTGGGGGGGAGAGAGAGTTCTAAAGAGAAGCCGTAAGGAAAATAAACAACTTTTATTGAATGGAAGCTTTTTCTTGAGTACAATGGAAGTGGGCCTTTGCTTTTATATGTGAAGGACATTATAAAATAAAAACGATTCTAGATAAGAACAATGTCACTTCACATACTAAATGGATAAAAACAAATTCATATGATGACATAAGAGATAAAATAAAATTTAAAAGATGTGACACCTAAGTATAGAGATAAATAAATTTAAATATAAGAACCCTTAAGGAAAATAATATAAATAAATCTTAATCATCTCATCCTTTTCTGATGGGTTCTTTCCATGGTTGCAATTTTGATTGGGAAGTTCTTGCACTGGTGTTATGACTGTCACTGTATCTTCTACTCCTTTCGTTGGGGCTTAGTTTGTCTATTTTTAATTTTTTTTTAAAATACTGTAGCAGCCCGGTTCCATCCAAAGGATTAGAACCCTAAAAAATTTGGTATATGTGAGATCAATCAAAGAAATTGGGACAACACATCTCATGCTCATGCATTAGATAAGGTACACAAGCACATGATTAGGGAATCCTTGCACATAACAATAATTGTACATGCATTCATGGACATTCCCGGTATAATTGGTAATTGGTAATAAATGTGGCTGTTTAGATAATTGTGGGTTATTGATCTTGAAAATTGATTTGGAAAGTGAAATTGCTGATTTTACATTTTTGGAGAATTTTAGGAAATTTTCTGAAATTTTTCGGGGGTAAATCCCGGACTAGGAAAAATGTCGAGTGGCAGACCAACTGATAACCGATATTCGAATTTAGTGCCTATGGAATTGAAGTTTGGACCTATGGTTATAGGAATTTTTGACAAGTGGAATTTATGGAAAATTGGGCTTGAAATTGATTAATTGAGAAGGCAATTTTAGAGCTTGACATGTGGCATGACACATGGCAATTTAATAACCATGCATTGCCTTAGTTTTCATTAAATTAAAGCTCCTTCTTGCATATACACGAGACCCTCTCTTTTTCACCTATTGGAAGTCTTGTTTTGGAGACTTTTCTCTCCTCCTTTTCACGCATCATCCTCCTTCTCCTTCTTCTTGAACTTTGATCACTTAAAGCCTAGCTATTATTTTCTTCTTGCTCTCTTCTCCTTGCTCTTCATAAAGACCAACCCTTTCCTTTGGAGATGATGATCGTTGGTGATGGTTGAAGCTAGGGTTTGGTGGTGTTCTTGGAGAGTTCAAAGATGAGGTAGCTTAACCAAGTAGTTTTCTTTCAAATGTTATGGATATGGTAGTGAAAGCTTGTGAATTTAAATGTTGTTAATGATGTTATGATGTGAGATAAATGTAAATAAAGTATGGAAGTTGTGTATGGGATTGCTGCCAAATATGCTCTATTATGTAAGAAATTGTTGTGATGATTTTGTGGCTGAATTAGAGGTGAAAATGGATGCTTAGTGATGTGTTATTGGTGTTAGAAATGATAGGAGTTAAGTTGTTGATGAAAGCTGGAAAGTGACTATTGAACCTATTGTAATGTTTTGCTGATAACTAATTGTGTAGGTGAGCAAATGAGGTGAGGTTTGTGCCCAATTAAACTTTGGGATGTTGGCTACAATTTTGGGTGAAATAGGTATTGTCTAATTGTAACTCTAAGAGGTTGAAATTTTGCTTGGAAAGTTGCTGCTGGGACTTGTGTGAACAGTAACCGAGACATAGAACCTAGAGTTTTACTGATTTTTCTAAATTAATTGATATGGAATTAGGGAAAATGGTCTTCATGAGAGTTGAAGCCTACATTGTTAGCTTT
>JANPWT010323043.1:0-14272 GCA_024678245.1 Erythroxylum densum | reverse complement strand
TTATTCATTTGATCAAACTTAACATGCCTTATAAATACAAACATATGCATTAAAGCATCAATAAATGTATTGAGTCATCACACATTATTTATATTCACACAATTAAAAAGCACTTCCAATACAATCCCAATTATCAAACTCCTTGGATAATTAATGGTCTGGAATTATCACAATATCATAATCAAATGATAGGGAAATAATGTATAAGTATAAATTCATTTTCTTATGCTCAAATTGAACACATTCATTCTCACTTGAACAAACTTAGTATACCTTATAAATATAAGCATTTGCATCAATATATCAATATAACATTAAGTCATTATATATTACATATAACCATTTAAGTTCCCAAATTGATAAACATTCATAACTAACACATTACTCTTTGTCTTTAATCACATAAACATTCATAAATAAACTTCATTCCTTTAACAACTTATAAGTTCCAAAATTAGATACTTGTTATCTAATAACAACTTCCTCAATTTTCTAATTATATCAATTAATTCCAAATCACTAAGTATGATATATTAAACCAAAATTCAAGTCATATATAATTCTCAATCATATCAAAAAAATTTAACACCTATCATACATGTACTTTTATGAACATGTAGCATTCCAACTAGGGTATAATTTGGGGCCTTACAGTAGTAGATTGTTTCATTATTCTATAACCACATTCTAACTTGATGAAAGTCAGTAAAGATATCTTATAAGTCATGGGAGATGACTTGGCAGGAGTTTTAGAGAGAGTTTAGAGACAAATAGACTCTAAATATATATTGAGATTGGAAAAAGATGGAGTTTATGAGTCTGGTTCAGATAGAGGAGATGTCTATGGCGGAATGTGAGGCTCACTTTGTGGCTTTGTCTAAGTATAAATTGGAGGTTATGATAAATCCAGAGGAAAAATATTATCGATTGAGCAGGGTTTGAGGATGAAAATTTGTTTAGGTTTGGGAGCTACTACTTCTAATTTCAAGAAGTTACTAAATTCTATACTCAGAGTATAGGATGTGATATAGTAGGGTAAAAGGAGAGGAGAGTTGAAGAGGAAATTAGATTCATTATGGAAGGGTGAATCAGTCTATTAAGAGGGGAGCTAGCCATTCATGGTCTATTGGTATAGGAGGATAAAGGAGAGTTTAAGCTGCATCGAGAATAAGTGGTAGTTTATATAAGTTTGTTAGAGATCGAGGAGCTAGTATAGACTCAGGACAATATAGCATTACTATTGAACCATCAGTTGGATTATATGGAGGGGGTGGTTAGAGGTTCAGAAAACCTTTTAGAAGAGGAGCTAAAGGAGTACAAAGTTGTGCTACTTGCAAGAGAGCTCACAGAGGACCATATTGGAGACCCACTGTGATCAGTCAGGCATGCTACATATGTGGTGATACTGAGGAAGATTTGGGGAGTGTATGAAGAGGAGACAGTACGTGGTTAGAGTTGAGCTTCTAGTTAAGATAGAGGTTTAGGTAAAGTTGGTAGTTGAGGTAAGGGTAAAGGGGCTAGACATGGACTAGCAATGGTTATAGGTACTAGTGGGACATCTTTAACACAGGTTAAACTTAGGCAAAAATATACCAGATAATAAGGGAGGAGGCACCTACAACCAACATTTTCATTTAAGGTATGATTACATTATTTGATATTGAGGCTTATGTGTTAGTAGACCTAGGTTGTACACATTCCTACATCTCTTTAAAGTTTCCTTCTAAAATTTTAGGGAGGATTAGTCCATTAAGATATGACATAATGGGAGACTATGTGGTAGTGAATAACGTGAAGAGAAGAATGCTAGTGCAAATTGTTAAAGTGGAGCTTCCAACTGAATTGATAGTAATGAATTTGAGGGAGTTTAATGTGATTTTTAGGAGGGATTGGTTAACATAACATCAGGTTGTAGTGGATTGTTATAGAAAGGATGTGATGATATAGTCTTCAAGTATATCAAAGGTAATATTTGTGAGGGATCATAAAGTGGTTTTAGCATGTGCAGTCTCAGCCATGACTACTAGACAAATAATATTGGATGGATGTGAGGTATATCTAACTCATATTATAGAAACAAGGGAGGTGAGTCTTGGGATAGAGGATATTCCTATAGTGAGGGAGTTTTCAAAGGTATTCTTAGATGATTTACTATGTTTACCACCTTAAGAGGAGATAGATTTCACTATTGAGACTATGCACAAAATAACATTAATTTCTATTGCACCTTACAAGATGACTACTGTTGAGTTTTAGAAGCTAAAAAAGTAGTTAGAGAATAAGTTGGAGTAAGGCTTTATTAGATTGAGTACATCAACTTGGGGAGCTCCAATGTTATTTATAAAGAAAAAGGGTGGCAGTATAAGACTTTGTATTAATTACCAACTGTTAAATAGGGTGATAGTGAAAACCAATTATCTATTATCTAGGATAGATAATCTTTTTAATCAGTTAAGAGGAGATGTCATATTTTCCAAGATTGACTTTAAATCAGGATACTAGTAGTTGAGCATAGTTGACTTGGGTATTCCTAAGAATTTTTGTACTTAGTATGGTCACTATGAGTTCCTGGTGATGCCTTTCTGGTTTACTAATAAACTAGCCGCATTCATGAAGTTAATGAACAAGACTTTTTAGGAGTATTTGGATCGATTTGTGATAGTGTTCATTAATGATATATTGGTATATTCAGGGAGTAAAGAGGAGTATGAGCAACATTTGAGTACTGTGTTATCGATTCTGAAGAAGAGATAGTTGCATGCCAAGTTGAGTGTGAGTTATGGATGGAGCAGGTAGTTTTCTCTGGATATGTGGTGTAAGAGGGAGTGATGCCTAATCCTACTAAGGTAAAAGCAACTATCAAATGAGAGCTGCTTAGAAATGCATTATAGGTGAGGAGTGTTCTAGGACTTATTGGGTATTGTCGGAGATTTATGGAGGGATTTTTATAATTGCGAACCCGTTGATGAGATTCTAAGGTTACTCAGGGTTTTAATATCCATTGTATCGTATCAATATTTGCGGTTTACTTCCCAATTTTGAATAAGTTTACATACATTTTTAAGGACTAAGTTGAATTTGAGTACTACGTTTCAACCTCAGTTGGATGGATAGTTGCAACGTATGAGTCAAAAATTAAAGGATATGATTAAAGCTTGTATGCTAAATTTTAAGGGTGATTGGGATAGATATCTACCTTTGATGGAGTTTGCATATAACCATTTAAGGCATTATAAGGCAAGTAGTGTAGAGATCTAATATGCCAAATTATTGGAGGGATGAAAGTTGGTTTAAGAGATGGTGGAGAAAATATAGGTGATAAGGTGATGCTTGAAGGTAGCTTAGGATTGGTAAAAGAGTTATGTTGGTCAACATTTTTTAGAAATGGAGTGCAATATCAGAAAAATGATATTTTTATAAGTATTACCTTAAAGAGGGATTTTAAGGTTTGGCAGGAGAGGAATTTGAGTCCAAGATAGATTGGGCCACATGAGATTGTACAACGTGTAGCTGTTAGCTTACAGACTGGCCTTACCTCTAGAGTTATCCTAGACTCATGATGTGATCCATGTATTGATGTTGAGATGATATGAATCAGATCTTAGCCATATTATATTGAGGACCGAGATCAAGGTTGTAAAGGATATGACTTATAAAGAGGAGCTAGTAGATATCTTAGATAGGCAAATTAGGAAATTAAGGAGATGAAGATTCTAATGGTATAAGTTTTGTGGAGTCATCATCATTCTTTAATAGAGGCCACTTGGGAAGTATAGGATGAATTTTAACGTCAATATCCTCATTTGTTTTGATCCTCAGGTATGTAATTTAATTTGAAAGTAAAAATTCTTTTAAAGGGGAGAATTGTAAAGCCCAACAACCCAGTTATTTAATAAAGACCCATCACAACCTATTAAAAAAAAAAGAGAAGCAAAGATATATATAAGAGAACAGGTGTCTTTGTAGAAACCAACAAAAAATAGTCTCCCTTCTCCTTTGTCTCTATATTTCCAAGTGGCAAGGGCACAAAAACATCTTTCTATTGCATGTGAAACATTTCTCATGTATTTCCTCATTTTATTTACGTTAGATTAGAGAGGACATTATAGGGATTTACAACCCAAAACTCTATTAGAAAGGTATATAACTTCATACTTAAGAAAGGAATTTTCTAGCTAAATTCCATTTTTATTATTGGTTTTTATTCATCGCAAACTAGTTTGCAGTTGGAATCATGTTGTGATTGTTTGCGATAACAATTTTGATGAAATTAGGAAAAAAAAAAAGGAAAAATGGATGCAAAATGAGAAAAGAAGGAGGTTAGGAGAAGAGGAGGGGGTGATGTTGGGGTAGAAAAGAAGAAGAGTATTTTTGGGAAAAAAGGAAAAAGAAGGAAATTGGGTATTTTAGGAAGTTTTAAGATAAAATAAGGGGAAAAATATGAAATGTGAATATCTAAGAGCAAAATTGGAATTTAATTCCTAAAAGATTTTTTATAATAATAAAAGAATGTGAGGATAAAATAGGAATTTTAATAGTTAAGGGTAGTTTAGTAATTATGGTGGTAAGATAAAGTAATGATATTTTTAATATTTAAGAATAAAGTGGTAAAAGGGCGTAATTTTGGATTATTAAGTGTAATTAGGTTTTAAAACTTTTCTTAAATTAGGTCTAATAAAACTTTGCAAACTGTACTCTTACAATTGTGTATGGTTCACAAAATTATGAATTTTGTTATTAATATGTTATTTTATGGTGAAACATATTTTGAGTTAGTAATTAATCAAATTAATGGTTAATAATTAAATATGTAGATTTTTGAAATATATGAATTTTAAGAATTTGATTACTAAATAAATAATTGACAAGATACAAAATGTTCAGTGTTTATATTTTATTATGTGCTATGATGTGTATTGCTTGACAATTTGGGAGAAAAGTATGGTAATTATAATTTTTAGTTGTGCATGTGTATAATTAAGAATATTAGGGTAAGATAAAGCATGTTTATTAAATTAGATAGAGATTTGTTTATAATGGTTTGAGAAGAGACTACGAAAGTTGTGACTCTGTGGCTTACCTAGGATAGGCTATATTTGATAGTCATAGATTCATGGGTTGTTAAGATATAAGCATGTTGTGGCTATGTTCTTGTCTGTGGAGTAGGTACCAGGGCCTTTTAGGTCTCAGGAATGTCCTGTGCCTATAGCTAGGTATCGAAATAGTATCGATGTATCCTAAGTCTTGGGGATATTCTACGTCGATGGCTAAGTACCAAAATGGTTCCAAGGTGCTAGTTTATATTAAAGGATTGAGGTACCTTATGTCGATATTTACACATTTGATTACGTTTACACTTAATGAGTGCTTACGAAGAGTATAGATGAGTTGACAAATTAATGAATGTAAGCCTACTAGGTTAAACAAAGCCCAATTAATTCAATAATAAAAAGGTAAAATATACACGCTATTAATAAATGTAATATTAGTATTAATAATTAATAATAATAAGATTATGGACATTTATTGAGTGTTTGGGCAAACTGAGTATTGCTTGTGTATCTTAGAATTATATGTATATTAATCATTTGACTATTTTCACCATATATTTAGTTATTTGATTTTAAGAGTATGGTTAAGTTACCTTTACTGAGTAAACAACTCACCTCTTGTCACAATATTTTTTCTAGGAAATAGAAAGATTGTTGATAACCCCAGTACACATGATTGATAGTGTGGAGTATAGGTGAAGCCAACTAATCAAATTAAGTACAATTGTTTTATTGTATATACTTCTGAAAATCACAGTTTAGCATAGTTATTCTTGTACAGATAATTTTTGGTGATTGATGAACATCACTTTTTAAACTACTAAGATTTTTGGTAATTAATTATGTAATTGTGGGGAAACTTGGCTAAATTGTGGTTTAAGAAATTTAGACCATCACATTTTTTATGTCCATTATACTTCACCATAATCCACAATCTGACTATCTTCATTGCTCTCATTGAGTTGTATTACTGAGTCTTTGTCTCTATTTCTATTCTCCAAAATAAAGTTATTAATCTACTTCATTTTTTAGCTCATGTATTCAATACTAGTTATTCCCTCACCCAATAAACTAACTCCTCTCTAACTTGCTCAATCAATTTTAGTGCATTATGAAATAACATTTAATTCCTTTCCTCCAATAATTTATATAGACAAGAGCCAAAATGATACCATGGATTATTATCTTCTATTCTGCGCTCATCTTAATAGTTCAGAGCCATGACATTCACTTTTTTGTAATTTTCATTCACTTTAGTAATATGGAAGAGTTTCATCACTCTTTTCCATATTTTTAGTAGGAAAATTTACACTTAAAGAATAGATTATCTAGGGTTTAATTGCTTTCTTTCCATAGGTAGCATATGTTAATTGAATTTAGATATGGTTGAGTTCCATCACTCTTTTCCACATCTAGTATGCATACGAAATGACACTTGGGGTAGTAAATTCTTATTGAACACTAATTTAGTCCACTTTAAGAGCTCACTTCTCAAGATTTCTCTATATGATTTTTTGAAGAACTTATCTGAGATATTAAAATTAAGAAAAAGTTAGAGCTGTTGTTTTTAATTTTATTTAAAATAGACAATGTTGTTAGTCCCTAAAGGCACCCGAAGCGAGGGTGAATTAGGTTTTCAAAAAACAATTTTTATAAGTAATGTAATTAATTAAAAATGATCAATATAAATAAGGAAAATTTTTAATATAAATTAATTAAACAATTGAATAATAATTTAAAGAGGAAAGGGAGAAGAGAATGCAAACAGATTTATAGTGGTTCGATAGATAAACTTTGCCTACATCCACTCTCAAAAATCTTTTTGTAATTCCACCATAATTCTTTTTTCAAGATGAAGAATAACCTTTATACAATCTTTCTCGGTAAAAGGAATCGTTTTTACAATTTTATTTCAAGGTAAAGAGGAACCTTAATCTCACTTGTTATTATGCCTAAAATAAGTTCTAAAAACACCTAGACTATCTTACTCACAAATATACAAGGTAGCCGTAGTTGATCATCTAGGGTCGTCTCCTATGGAGGTGACATTGGACAACTCAAATTAATTTTGAACAAAAAATAAAATTGATGCAATTCTAAACATTCTATCCCGATTTGTTAAGTTGAGGCTTTAAAAGAAATCACAAAATTAGATTAAAAAGTAATTGATTCAATCGGAAGCAAAAACGAATAGATTAATCAAGGTGGAAAACTCTTGAGAATTAATTTTACTAATTTAATCTTCTATGCATGACTATGGGGAACTGATCGGGTAGTCATCTCATTAAAAATAATAGTTGGGCTCTAAGATGAACTCGAATAATAAACTAAGTCTAACTTTTGTATATGACAAGTTATCATCCAAATTAATTATAGAAACGTGATTACTAATTACCACTTAAGTTAATATATTTCTAGTTCTTAACCTAAACGTCTATAGTTTCTCATTCCATAGTAAACTTCTTCTCTCTATCCTTTGTTTAATACAAAAATGATGCAAAGTTTGGTCATGCTATTACATTTATTCAGTTCAGAAACTATAGCAAACATAAAACAACAATATAGTCCCTCAATCATACATATTTAACTAAAATAGCTACATTAATCCTCAAGAAAAAGATTTCAACCCATCATAGAAATAACAAGATTCATCATACTTAAATAGTTCAATCCCATCTTAATCAATATAAGAGAAGTATTAAAGCAATAAACTAAGTGAATAACCAAAATGAACTTTCAAAAACTAACAGTATGAGTCTTTCAACGAATAAAGGAGTAAGTTCAATAAAGCAATAGAGAGATAATAAACAAAATAAGCAAACAAGTGTTCAAATGAGAGAGTTGTGGTGATCTTTTGCACTCTTAAGCTCTCTGTATCGGCTTTCGCCTTTTTCCTCCTGCTTGATTCTGACCCAGATGACCGGATGCTCAAGCTGTTTCCAACCCTTTGTTGTTCTTCTTCTTCACCTTAATCGACCGGTCTCTGCTTTATCTCCACTCTTCTATGCTTTCTTTCTTTATTACTTGGATCATATTCGCAATTTATTATCATAAGTGAACAAAAACAAATAAAAATTGGAACGATTTCAATTCTATAATTGTCACCTCTATCGACTTTTTTATAATTTAGATATGCTATTTTGCAGTTAATTTTTTAAGAATAGGGTTACATGCTTCCTCAGGGGTTAAGGATTTACTAGGAATGCTACCAAGATATCAGTATCTTTGGTTTCATAGTTAGGAGTGCAATAAGTCAATTTGTAATCTTTAACACCAGCTTTAAATCCAACACTTGTTTTATCTTTGTTTGTGGTGACATAGTTGACTTATTAGGGAATCTCTGGATTTACGCAATTTTGGGTGTATTTGAATCTAATTCTACTTATGATTCTATTCAATTGGTGGTGGCAAATGATGTGAAAAAGGGTAGTGACAATGATCCACAAGAAGCTTAGCAAACTCTTGAAGTGGCGGAAGCTAACTTGAGTCATCAATGGAATCGGAAAGAGAGAGATTAGAACCCTCGGTACAAATAACTCGCACAATGGATTAGCAATTCGATGCTTTAGTCTACTCCACTATCTTTCCCAATTAAAAAAAGTAATTAAATTGTTACATTACACATCACGTAAAGTTGGAAGAAGACCTTTTTTTTATCTCTCTTTATTACTTTAATTGTTTCGTAATTTAATTGTAATTAATTAAAATTATAGTTTATTTAATTACAATAAAATTAATAAAATCAATAAATAATTTATTTGACAAATAAATTAAATAAAATTATATAAAATAAAATAAAATATATAATTATATATCGTAATTATATTCTATTTATATATTATAAATGTATTCTCTATTTATATATTCTATTATATTTAATATCCATTTTTAACTATATTGTAATTAATATAATGATATATGGTAATTAATGTAATGATAAATGAATGTATAGATAATAGATAAATTTTCTCATATCTTATTTGTCATTCTATTTAATCATATTATTCTATTTATTATATATTTATACTGACTCTAAATTTTTGGGGTCATGCAAAAATGATAATAAATCTTGGTGGTAATTTGTTAATGTTAATAAGGAATTAAATAATTAATATTTAAATAAATAATAATAATAATAAAAGACCCAAAATTTGGATCTATATCCAACATATAACATCTACAAAGAAAAAGTTTTTTGTTTTGGTTCGACCAGTAATCATATATGAGATGGTGGATAGTATAAATTTAGAAACACGGTGGTGAAAAGCTTAGTCACCACCTTGACTAACTTGTCACGGAGGTGAATGAACTTGTCACCACCTTTCTCTTTTTTCCCCCTTTTCATGCAAAATTTACATGAACTTTCATTTTTTATGAAAAAATCATAACATAATCCAATCAACATACATGCAATATTCACACAATTTTCACTTAATTTATGTCACATTTAGATCAAAACACAAGGATTTGTAACTAAAATCAAGATATGAAGGCAATTAAAAGTAATAAAAACTGGACATAACACTTATATCACACCTAAATACAATAATATTTTCCCCAACCAAATATTACAAATCAAAATATCTTACTTTATCATTTGATAACTCCAAAATGGTCCACTCATACAAATATGACTCAATGATGCTCAAATGATTAATAAAAGGGTTAATTACCAAAAAAATCTAAACTTTCCTCAATTTTTCAATTATAACCCGAACTTAAAAAGTAGCAATAAAATGCCCCAACTTTTAATATTTTTCAATTCTAGCCTGATGTTAGTCTCACTATTATCTTTGCTGACATGGCACTGCCACGTGTCAATGGACCCTCACTAAAATTTTAGGTTGATAAAGACGATGAAGTGAGAGTGATTTCATCTTATTAAAACGATGTCATTTTATTATCATCAAAAAATGATGTCGTTTCACTAATCTTAAAACGATGTCATTTTAAGAAGATGAAATCACTCTCACTTTGTCATCTTTCTCAACCTAAAATCCATAACTTTTCTTTTTCGTTTCAAAGTTCAAATCCTTTCATTTGCCTTCCGGGTGCAATGGGAAGAGCTTTAGGGTTCCATCTCCTTGATCCTCTTTACTTGATGATCTATCACTTTCTTCTAATTCCAAGCTCTCAAATCCCCAACTTCTGCAGTTTCTCTTATATGGACTACCCTCATCTCTCTCTAATACTCCTCTTTGTATTATGGAATATGCAGTAAGAACAAGAATTAAAACTAGCTAGGTAGTTAAGTATTGAAGGGAAAGAAGCAAAGTTAAAAGATTTATGATGTACCTTAGTGTCTAGCGATATGGTAGTAAGTGAGGTTGGCGTTCTCAAAATATGGCTTCTGCCAAGGTTGTTGGTCTTCTATTTTTGTCTCTCATGTGCTTTATGGTTCCGAAACTAGTAAAATACATTCTTGCCTTCAATCTTGTCGTATTTACCTAGTTGGGCAGTTAATTGTTCAATATGTTGCGCATTTGGTGTTCTCATTCCTCCTCAATATAGCATCTCTAGTATTCCTATCTATCGTTACATAGGATTCCAATGTAGGTTGAGAATGATGCTTGAAATGATATCATTTTAGTATCATTAAGAAACGACGTCATTTCACTAATCATATTGACTTTTTCTAATGACGTTGACGTGTTTGATTAGTGAGGGTCCATTGACATGTAGCAGTGCCACATCAACAAAGATAATAGTGAGACCAACATCGGATTAGAATTTAAAAAAATTTGAAAGTTAGGGCATTTTATTAATACCTTTTAAAGTTTGGCCTATAAATTGAAAAATTGAGGAAAGTTTAGGCTTTTTTTGGTAATTAGCCCTTAATAAAACTCTTTGAAATATGTGTATACAACACCTAAAACTTTCTTCATACTAAAACCAATGAGAAAACACCTATTTATAGTATTTTGGGACCCATAATAGACATTGGAGCAAAGAAATAGCCATTACAATGACTCTATACAGTGCACTAGTCAAACAGTATACATTTACAACATTAAATTCACCAGTTGTTGCAACATTGGTCGACCAATATAGCACATTGATCGACCAATATATCATCCAATTTTGCTACAAACTCTCGGTACATCAAATTTAACAATTTTAACCTATATTGGTCGACCACTAACCCATATAGGTGAACTAATCACTGCAAAAACATTATTTTAACAACTTTAAATGCTCAAAAATAATTTTTTAATCCAAATATGCTTAAAAAATTCCTAAAATGTTCCCAAAGATTATTTGAAGATTAAGAGGCTTTATATTAAAATCAAAGGATTTAATGCCTCTTAATGAATGTGAAGACTTATGCAATGCTGTAAGATGATATTGTAATGCATTGTGAGCCTTTTTAATCATCAAATTAACAAATTAAGCTTATAAATAATAATAAAATATATGAAATGACCTTAATGAGCCTTGGTTTCCTTTTTTTTCTTTTTTCGATCTTCATTTCTTTGGATACAAACTTTAACTTCTCTTTGTTAACTTCATGCAATATCTTTTTGAGTTTATGACTTCTTTTTGTTCTAATATTGCTTTTCATCAAAATAATAAACAAATTAGTAGTATTTTTATTTTGTTATCATCAAAACATCAATTGGAACCTTCATTGGTTCAATAGTCTCCCCTTTTTTATGATGACAAAATATTTGTGATATTAGAGAAAAATAATGAAGTTAAGCATATAAATCACAATTAAGATATTGATTAGCTCCCCCTTAGTTCGTGCTTAAATCACAATTTAATATCAAGCACAAAAGATAAAGAAATATCCATGAAGATAACATAACTTTACTCAAACATATCATATAAGCTACAAGATGTAAGAAAGACAAGGATGACAAAACAATCACTCCCCTCAAATTTCATCACTCCCCCTAATATTATCACTCTCCCTAAATCTAATACCACCAAACTTTCTCCCCCTTTTAGAATAATCAAAAAGAAATTTAAAAATACACAATGTAAAATGCCATACGTCAAGCTAACTTGGTTAAAAAATGAATTTGATCAATATTGCCAAACTTTCTCATTGTAGACTGCTATTAAATATTTAAAAAGTCAAAATAAAAGTTTAATTTTTGTACAGGCATCCCTAATTGTGTCAAATTCGAAAATTTCTAAATTTTGATATTATGCCTAAGTGAAAATTTCAATTAAAAATGTTAAAGGCAAGTTATCACAAAATTAGTGGTTAGAATTGTAACAAATAAAACATAATTGTAATATCCAACAATCAATTTCATAAAAAGAATATATAATTTTAAAAAATCAAAATTTAAATCAAAAGTGCCCAAAATAATAAATTTAAGCAAAATGAAAGATGTATCGTTATAATTGAAAGGGAAACAACCTTAACTCCTTTAACAATTTAACTAGAAGGGCATCAATTTAAAAAGTTAGCGTTTAATGAAGAAAAGATTAAAAATCCCTAAATTTGAATTTCATGCAATTTTAATAAGAATTTTATGAACTAGGGTGTTTAATATTTTTTAAGGAAAAGAGTTAATTTTATAGGCTTTTGGAGGATATATAGATAAAAGATGAAAAATAAAAGAAAAGATAAGGAGAAAGCCTTTAGATCATGAAGACTGGTCGACCATAAGGCTATACTAGTTGACCAAAGTTTGTCTTGAATAGGATATATGGAGCAATTTTGAATAGACAAGGACGAGGCTAAACTTTTGCTTTAAACTTGTGATAAACAATTAATGGACTATAAACCCATATTTAGTGTGTTTTATTTGTTATTTAATAGTATTTTTAGTACTTATTTTGCTTCAAGTTTGTTTGTATATGATAATTGTCTTCATAGACCAAAAAGAGAAGAATTCAAGTGCAATCAAGGTATAAAATGGATATTTGAAGCAACGTTGGAGATATACGGTCGTGTATATTAATCATGTAAGTCACTGTAAATATGTGGAGCTTTAAAGACATTATTTTTTCCCATGTGGAAATACATGTCACGTATGTTGACATACAAGGCCGTGTATATTGCCCATATAATCTTTTGCAACTGTGTAAGGTAACGATTTAGAGGAAATTTTAAGATACATGATCTCCCACACAGTTGTGTAAGTGATAGTGTATATTTCAAAAACCTTAGTTTTTACTATAAAAGGAAATTATGAAGGAAAAACCTAGGAGAACTTATTTAAGAGTTGTATTAGACACCAAAGAAGAAGTAGTTCTAAATAGAAGACGAGGAAAATACAAAGATTATATCACAAGATCTAATAAAAAGCAACCTTCATTCTAAATTGAAAGAAGACTTTATTAGAGACAAAAGGGAGATATAGAATAATTTTATTTCTATTTTTTCTTCTAAATATTTGATATTGAATTTGTTTTTTTATTTTTAGGAACTAATTTGGTTAGTGTTTGGGTGTGATGAAACCTTAGTTAGAAAGAATAGTATGATATAATATTTTATTCAATATAGTTTTATTGATTGGTTTATTACAATTCGATTATACAATTATATTTTTGAAATAATATATCCTGAATATTAGTCCAATTTTTGATTTCATATGATTAAGATTAAGAAATCCTTTTGTCTCAATAGATCTGACATAGTTGAAAGGAGTTGTATGCAAACCTAGAGATAGGTTGACATAAGTCCTCTAAATGAATTTCAAACATAATAATGAAATTTACTAATCGAGTAATGCAATCTTATGGGTTTTAACTAAAAAAAGACTTTAGTTAATCAATGGAGGGTTAGTTGTTAATAGTCTTGAGAAAGATATTAAGATAAGATAGGAATTTTCACATTCCAATAATCAATAATTTAATTGCATAATAAGTGTTTAGTGTTTAAGATATTTTAGGGGGATTATCACCTAGATACTACTTATTTGATATCTACTAATCGTAGTATTTTCTTTATGCTAATTCATTATTATGTTAATTTTAATTTAGTTTGTTAATTTTAATTTTAATTAAATTCACAACCTGATTTAGTGATTAGATAATAGAGAAAGAGATAACATTAGTACTTGTAGTCCTCAAGAGATCAATATATACTTGCCAATGTTAACTACCACTACATTGTGTACTTATAATTAAAAATTATAATCTTTATAAACACAAAACAAATCAATCAAGTTTTTGGGGCTGTTATTGGGGACCATAATATTATAAAAGTCCAGATTCTATTAATCTAGCCATTATTATTATTATTATTATTATTATTATTA
>JANPWT010321565.1:0-14282 GCA_024678245.1 Erythroxylum densum | reverse complement strand
AGGCCCAAACACCCCCCTAATCACACTTGGAAAAATAGTCTTAGGGGACTACACTTCCTCCCTATTTCATTATAATCCTCTTAAAACTAGAGATGGACTAGTGATAATGTCTCCCTTATTATACACACTAAAGCAAGAAAGGCTAGATATTTACTAGACATAATACTCAACAAAGACCATCTTCTCTTTCCAATTCTCCATTACAGCTCTAGCATATGAGATTATTAAAATGGAGCCACAACATTTTATCAAGCTTCCTATTTTCCTTAAAATTTGGAGATTAAAGAACAAACTTAAAGATATCTAACGGAAGCAAGTTCCCATCTGGTTAACTTCCACCAAATCTCACTTGAATATTGGTCTAAAGAATGGTTGAGCTTACCTATTAATGACATTGGAAAGCTTGTATGCATAGACGAGGCTATCTTTAAGAGATGTCATATTTGTTATGTCAGATTGTGCATTAAGGATGATGTGTCTAAGGAACTCCTTATGGAGGTTCGTCTATTCTGCTTAAGGTAAGTTGACAAGCTAATGGAGGACTTTATCAAAATATCCTATTAGTGGAGACCCTCCCTCTCCCACCAAGGAAAGTTGTGGCGTCTTATGGGTAGAAACTTCATAAAAGGTGACTATGTAGAATTATTAAATAAGAAATAGGGACAAGAGGAGCAAGTAGCTTTATAGGATCAAGCTCAGTTCGATCAAACCTCACCTGGAATTACAAAGGTTACCCCTTTAGTAGAGTCAAATAAAGAAAGTAAGGAGAATAAGTAAACACTTCTCGAGGAACAGGCTCAATTGGATCATACCTTACTTGGAAAGATAAAGGTTATCCCCTTTGATAAAGACAAATAAAGAAAATGATATGAATATAATGAAAATATGGTTTCATTTCCAAATGAGGTAATTCCTTCTAAGCCTTCCATTGAGAAACCGTCATCTGATAAGTTCCCTATACATTTCTTATATGGTTATAAAATATTGGAAATGATAAAATTTGGGCATAAAGAAAAAAAATCCCCTAGTCCCCCCAATTATGCCAATACTAGCAAGAAACATCAAAGATATGAAAAACCTTAGGAAGTAGTTACTTATAGCTAAATTTATAAACTTAATCAAACTTGTAATCTTTGGATTTCTTAAAATTAGATTAGGGCTAAAGCCTTGCTCTAAAGTCTAGTTCCTTCAAATTATATAAGGTATTGTCAGTAACCATAATCATCACCTTATTGCTAGAATTATGGTAGCCTATAACCCAAATTTGGTCACAATTTTGTGTATACACACTTCGGTGCAAGATATTCATATACACATGGAGATTGAAAAATTAGAAGCTAGTCAAATCATCTTCATGCATGCATCAATTTATTCATTTAAAAGGGACCACTACAAAAGGAGCTCACTGATATCAAATCTTCTATTAATTTCTCTTGGTTAATTTTTGGTGACTTCAATTGTACATTGTTTGCTTTTTATTTTTAAAGTGTAAGATACAACTTTAGACAAAGTAAGGACCTGATTTCTTACCTTTCTATTATTAATGTCACTAATCTTAATTATTAGAGTAATAGGTAGGATGGTGAATGCTTTATTTGAAAAAACGAAGGCTATCCCAATAGTAATGGTCACTTTCATGGTAGTTTATGCTCTAATCATTATACAATTATAGTTATTAGATTATTGGAGAATAAAAATAGGATATCCCCATTAGATTTTTCAATAACCTGCTTTTAAGGAAGGTTTTAATGTAGTTGTAAATGGTGTTTTAAATCTTCCAGTTCAAGGGTACAACTTTTACCAAATCTTTAGGAAAATTCAAGCTATTCAATTGGAGTTCAATATAGATTGCATTTAATTTATATCCCTAATACTATAACGATTGTTTAGAAGGCAAAAGAGGTCTATATTTTCATCACAGAGATTATATAAGGAAGTCATTAGAAAAGGAAACTTTAACTCCTTTACAGAAGTGGTGTAGATTCGTAACTTAATCATTTTAAAAATTCAAGAATTGTATGTTTGAAGGAGGGGGATTCAATTTCCATTGTTTCTATAAAAGTATTTTATCAAGGAGGAATAAGAATAACATGATCTCTTTGCAAAATGAGACAGGAGTTTGGGTTAATAATTAGAAAGAGCTTCTTATTCTTATAAAATAATACTTTATTAATATTCTAGGAGTTACTATGATATCTGAGTAGTCCTTTTCATGTATGGGTGATGTTGTTCCTAACCTTATAACTAACTCACATTGTAAGCTCCTATGTAGATCCATCACTACCAAGAAGATTGAAAGCATAGTACTATTTACCCAATCAATGCCCCTGACTTTGATCGTTTTAATGAGTTTTTCTTTCAAAAAACTTAAAAATTTATTTTAAAAAAGGATTTATATGATGTTATCATGGAATTTTTCTCAAACTCTAAGGTGTCGAGGGTTTAGAATAAAACCTTGCTATATCTAGTTCCTAAGTTTTCTTGTCCTTCTTCTCTAAAATACTATAGACCAATTTCCTATTATAGCACCTTCTATAAGATTATTTCTAAGACATTTATAGATAGGTCAAATCAGTTTTACCTAACCTAATCAACAACTTTGAAGTTGCATTCAATGATGATAGAAGTATTGTTGAAAATATTCTAATTGCATAGCAATTGTTCAAGTATTACCATTTTAAGAGTTATGGGAAAATTTTTGCACTAAAAGTGTATATTCATAAGGCTTTTAACACTGTCGATTAGAGTTTCCTTTTACAAGTTCTCGCAGCTATGGGTTTTCCTAAGTTGTTTATCTCTTGTATTCAAACTTGCATAACCACGACATCTTATTGTGTAATGGTGAATGAGAAATCAAAGCTATGTTCTAAGGGGTTAGAGACTTAAGCTAAAGGGATTCACCATATCTATATAGTTTCTACATAGAATTATTAAAAGAAATATCAATACAGAGAGGTGGTTCAAGTTTTATAGGAAATGTGCTCAATTGTAAATTTCTCATCTCAATTTAACTAATGAGATCCTTTTTTTGTTATAAAAATAGATCATCTATCCAATACTAAATGGAATCTTAAGGAATTCAGTAATTTATCAAGTCTACACATTAATAAGAAGAAGAGTTCAATGATTCTCTTTAAGGACAATGAACATGTAGTTTTGGAATTTGAGAGGATTATTGGGATGACTACTCCTCTGTTCCTATACAGCACTTAGGAGTGCGTATCTCTTCTAAGAAACTTTTCTTCCAAATTTCTAAGTAATTTTTAATGCTATTAGGAATCTAATAGGGATCTAGATGGACAAAGTTCTAACATTCTCTACAAGATTACAGATGATCTCAATTTTGAACAATTAGGTTATATATTGGGCTTCTCATTTCATGCTCCTTAAGAAGCTATTGAAGAATATAGAAAAGTTATTTAATTTGAATTTTGTGGATTAGTAATTTAAATTTAAAACCTTATACTAAGGTTTGCCAGGAAAATGTGCTCTTACCCAAAAAAAGAGGGAGGAATTAATGGGAGCCTTATCTCTCTAGATTATGAAAAAAAATCTGATTAGCAAAATGCATGTGGAGAATTGTTGCAAAGAAAAGTTCTCTTTAGGTTAAATAGGTTTATGGCCATCATTTAAGAGGCATGAATCTTTGGCACGCTAAGGCAAGAGTTAACTCTTCTTAAAGCATGCACCAGACTTTTAAATTGTATTCAACCTCACATTAAGAGTTATATAGGGGATAGTTCTTCCACATCTTTATGGTTTGATAATTGGAGCCTCAGAGGCCTTTATATCATCTTCCTAACTTTAATTATCTAAGATTTTTCTTCCCAACTACAACCTTAAAGCTTTTATTATGTGTCTAGCTATGACTAAAAGCTGACAACTTTTGATAAAATTAAAACCTCTAATTGAGCTATTATAAACTCCAACTATAATTTATGTAATGTGTGAGCAAAATTTATTAATCATCTTTACTTTTCATGCTCCTTCTCGCGTAACATATGACAAGATATTCTATGGAGACGTAGAGTCTTCAGCCCCCTTTTTGACTTGAAGGACATAGAGCATTAGATCCTAAAACCTCCTTATCTGGGCAATGATGATGTCAAGTTTTTGTAGTTAGCTTTGGGATGCTTAGTCTAGTGTCTTTAGAGAGAAAGGAACCGTAGGGTTTTCAAAGAGTAATACAATGATAAAAAAAACCTTCAAATTAAAATCATAAATTACATTAGGGATATTAACCTAACAAAAAGAGCTAACTTGAAGTTATCTCAAAGAATGCTTAACAATAGGCTCCTCTAAATTAATTTGTTTCATATTAGACTTTAAATCACTACTTGTTTTGGTTTCCTTTCATTGTGATATACTAGTCTTGAATATAATTTAGCTTCTTTTTTCTTTTGAATAATTGCTTCTTATATGCTTAACATTGTATTACCTTAGGCTTATGCCTTGAATCAATATTATTCATTTAATTTTAGGAAAAAACTAAAAGTAAAAGGATGACATAGAAACAACACAAGTCCTTTTTTGTTTGTATCTAAGAATGATAAAATTGCCCATACTAGCCTAGTCCATTATGATATCAATGGGCTTGACTCAAGTTAACCTAGTTTCAAGTCTAACTTTAGGCTTTTTTAAGAAAAAAATTAGGCTTTATGATAGACTTAAGGTTGGGTTGCTCGACTCAAAGCTTGAAATTTTAAGTAAAATGATGTTACTTAATTTTTAAATATATTGAATTGATTATGGTTCAAGCTCACTTGAGTTTCAGGCGCTCAAGCCTGATTTGGCTTGAGCTCAAGATGAGATCTTTATGTCTTATTAGACTTCAGGCCTGACCTATACCCAAATACAAAATTTTGTATTCAACTCGAATCTAAGTGGGTCCAACTCAACCCGACATATTGTGAAGCCGATTTGTTTATAGTCAAGTCAACTATTTCTTCTCCACTTTTTTAAATTACCCTTAGTCGAATTCCCTTCTTGGTATTTGCATTGCTACTTTTCTAATACCAATAAACTTATCATTGCTATCTTAGAAGATTTTAAAATAAAATAAAATTTAGTAAATAATTTAGTAAGTATATTTTATCTATAAAATACTAAATATAAATTAAAGATTGAGTCATTTCAATTATACCATATAATGTTAATATTGAATTTTAATACGATCATTCACTTTATAGTTTAATTTATTAAATATTTGATTATTAATACATTAAAGTTAATGCTTTTCAAATATTATTAAAAAAAGTCTCTTTCGTAGGGTTGGGTACTAAATTCTCACATTAAATAAGAATATATAGGTGTTATAACTTATATCTATTTTTATTTTCGGTAAATGGTTTTGTAAAACTTAAATTTATACTGTTATTGAATTAATCTAAGGGTAGGCTCTTATTAATGGGGTTACAATTGACCTTCATAAATATTATTTAGAGGATTTTAGTCGAAAGGTTTCAAGAATAGATCGTAAAAAAAAAAAAAAGGAAAGAAGATCCGGAATACGTAATATTCTATAAAAGCCAAAGTTAAGATTGTTGTTGGGTCATCTGCCATGCAATTCTACAAAATTCAAATTTAAGTTACATTGGTTGTATGAACGTAGGCCATTAACATGTCTAATAGACGTAGCCTTTCCTCAGGGCAGCTAGATGAATTCATTTATCCAATTTGTCAAACAATTTACATTGAATAATTAACAAAATTTTCAGTTATATTACAATCTGGAAATTGATGTCATCTAAATGATCAAAGTTCTTTTTCTTGAAAGATCAAAATTTGATGGAACCTTTAGAATTCGTAATGTATTGGAAAGCTTCAAAATCAAGCCATGCCATAATATAAGTACTCACTATGAACCGCTATATTGGGTAATGCATGTGGTTTTGGACCATAATGTCTGTAATGAATTGGAGCTTTAATGTTATTGCAAGCTACCGTTACATTGACCAGAGTGGGAAAAAAAATAAAAATAAAAGCTTTACTGGTAGAAGTTCTATGGTTTAGACTTTAGATTAGGTTTTAAATATTTCTAAGAGAGATATTACTTCATTTTTTAGGAAAAGGATATGGTACATAAAATGAAGAAATGATAGCAAAACAAAGAGAAATTTTCAGGAGTATGGTAAAGCGTACGTTTTGAACCTAAAAAAAACCATAACAGGGGAACTACAACCAAGGGACGATTATTGATCCAACATACTGACTTGTTAAGACAATTTTATGCACGATTTAACAATAATTATTAATAAATAATAATAAAAAGAATTGGAATCATGCATGCATCTCACAGAAGTAGAAACGAGAAAACGGCATGGAGATTGGCATGAAGAGAATATCTACTTACGTTTTTGGCAGCAGTACTAAACGCCTCCCTGTGGCTAATCTTCTGATTACTGGCTTTAATTCTTTGGATCTCTTCTCTGCATGGAACAATTCAATTGTTCCATAACTAATCAGTGTCTGTATATAAAAGTGTGTGTGGGTATCTTATATATATATATCAATAATGATTATATATTTGGGACATAATTAATTATTTTAACTTACAAGATAATCACGGATGTTTTTGTTTTGTTAAATACTTTATAAGATAAAAACTTATGTAATAGATATACTTTACAAATAAATTACCATAAGACCATAATTATAATACTCATATTAATTATATTTATATATATTATCACATATATTTTATCTTTTTATGTGTACATCTAGTTAGTTATGTTACAAATATACAACTAAGTGATTGTATATAAAACACAAGCAAATATAAATTTCTTTTAACTACAACCTAGAGAACAATATAACACAACTATATAGCTATTGAAAAAGAATTGGAACGTAAAGTACAGTATTACTTTATAAATTGATTGTATGCTGAAGGTGCTCGATGCCTCTTTTTGGGAGCTGAAAAGGGAAAAATAAACACAAGATTTGCCAGCTTGTACAAGCTAATCAAATGAAAATTTCTAATAAAAGTTGCAAAGTTTATGGGTACGTTACTCACGTTGATTTACTACCCTTTCCTCGTTAACATCTGTGACTGTGACTCCTGATGTTCTTGTCATCGTCTTCTTCCGGTTGCAAGAGGACCTTACGCCAACTCTGAATTCCGGTAAGGTAGAAATTGGAAACTGTAAAAACATTTGAAATAAAGTTGACCTTTAAGTGAAGTTGTGGTTCAAATTAAGCAAATAGCTCCCTCAGGTCCCATCCCATCTTCCACTACCCAGGAAGCTCAAAAGAAGACCAAGTTTGGACGGTCTAGGAGAAAGGAATCAAATGAATGGAAAGTACTTCACGATAGAATGTCTTAATTAATTAATTATTCAAAGACAAAAGAGGGAAGGAATAACACCTACACCTTTTCATGTGTGTGGTAATATGAACTTTACAGGTCCTAAAAAGAAATAGAATTTGTGACCAATTGACTCTCAAAATTTTAATGGAATATTTTTATGTCTTTTCTATTTTCAAATCATTATTGTAATATTGTAATCACAACTGCATTTCTCACAACTACATTCCTGTTGTTCACAATTGTCATAATTACCTAGAATTGTAATATAATATGCAGTATGTAACCTAAAATTTTACTTTCAACAAATTTTTATATTTCCCCTAAACCCACATCAATTCATTACCAAATAGAAAAAGAGAAACAATTCACAAATTACCCATATATATATATATATATATATAAGGGTAATTAAGCAGCAGATATAGTTATATATATTAGGGTAATTAAGCAGCAGATATAGTTAACTAAGTTCATTACGCAAGCATAACTACTTATAAAAACATTACAATGGAAGTTGATATATATCAAACATTACAAATTTGAGTAACTATACATGCAGTTGAGTGATGCCTTCTAGTTTAATTTGACATGCATAACTAAAGGCAGGTACTAAATCCTTCTTGTAGGCTTAGTAATAAGTTTAAGACAATTAAATAATCATTTTAGGACACATTTTTTTGAGCAACAAGTGTAGGCTGTATGATTAAGTCCTCATTTGAAGTCACACAAATTAAGGTTAGGAGACATAGTTTGCAAAAAAATTCAACTTTGAGATCATATAAATACCTAATGTTAGCATTTCTATTATAGCCATCACTTTTGAGAAGGGACTAAAGAAACACTATCTACTATAGAGATCCCTTCAAATGAACAGAGCTCAAAACTTTGAGAGGTTAAAGTAAGGTGCCAAAATACATAGTCTTGAAAGAAGCATAATTTATCCTTGAAGTGACTATCAAAAAGTAGACCACATCATAGACAAATAAAGTCTTAAACATTATGTAAGAAAATAAGTCCAAATCATGCTAACTAAGGATAATCATCAGGATTAAAACATATAAACTTGAGTGATTAGACAAGTTTAAAGCCCAATGACATGGACTATTCAACTTACCATGCTTTAATATTCTTGAAATTGTAAGCATCATATTTTATAGATATTTTAGTTTTAAGTATGCTCAGTCTATCTATCTTTGCAATATACAAAAGTCTAGCAAAATATTAGAGTTGAAAGGTCTCACAAGGATATCAACAACTCAAAATATCATACCTCAAAGTTATCTTAAAACATCAAAATTCAAAGATCTTTCAAAACATTGACAACAAAAGATGTCAGATCTTAGAAATCTCTCATAAAACTTAAATTTCTCAAAACTTCAAACTCAAAGTCTCACACAACTTTAGATATTAAAGGTATCATAAAACATCAACAACTCAAGAAGTTAGATTTAAAGGCCTCTTAAAATGTCAATACTAAAATAATAAACCTCAATGATCTTAAAAAATATCAATAATAAAAAATATTAGACTCAAAGTTTTACAAATTTAATAATCATAATTGAAAATATTAACTCAAAATATCTTATTCAAAGTTTCATCAAAATGTTAGATTCAAATTTTCATAAACCCTATATATCTAATTATCAACTACTCAAAATATCAAACCTCAAAGTTCTCCTAAAATGTTAATACATTAAAACTTCAAACCTTAAAGGACTTATAAAATTTCAACTTCTTCAATGTCAAACATAAAGTTTCACAAATGTTAAACTCAAGTTTTAAAAAATGTTAGGGTCTACAAATGTCTTATTTAAATTTTTACAAAATGATACGCTAAACAACACTTGAAGTGTTAGATTCCAAGTCTAGCAAAATGAAAGGCTAAGCGACTTATAAAATAACTTATTAAATGCCTCACAGAATGATAAACTAATTCCCTCACAAAATGACAAGCTAACTTCCTTGCATAACTTCAATCAAGTCCCACAAACATCAAAACAATGGCTTCGCAAAACAACATACCAAATGCCTCACAAAATAACATGTTAAATGCCTTGAAAGTGTCAGATCAAAGGCCTTAGAAAAAAGAGTACATATCTTGTAAAATGAGGAGATAAACATCAGGTAAAACCCTTCAAGAATTAGTATAAGCGAAACACCTCACACCTAATGTCAAACAAAAAACTAAGCTTGAAATCACTTGAAAAACTAAGCCTTACACAAACTAGAATACCAAGCCTAATGAGAAAGTAAAAGACCTCAGGCCTAATGAAAAACTAAATTTCTTAGGCTTAACACCCAACAAAATACCAGGCTTGACATAAAGCAAAATCCTAGGCCTAATAATAATGGAAAGACCTTAGACCTAACGACAAGTGAAAAACCTCATGCTTAACAACAAGTCGAACATCAAGCTTAACGTCAAGTAAAACACCAAAAATAATGACAAGTGAAGCATCATAGGTGCTAATGGCAAGTGAAACATCTTAAGAGCTAATGAAAAGTAAAATATCAAGCCTAATGATAAGCAGTACACAACAAAGCTAACACATAGTAAAGTGACAAATTAACAAACTTCTATAGCTATATTGCCTTATGAAACAAAAAACTTATAATATAACATACCTACATATTTTCAAATGTACATAATTTCTAACAAAATGCTCACAATACAATATACCTACTTAACATTATGTTTCAAAGTGAAAGCTTCAACCTGAAAACATGCCTACAATAGAAGCTTAGGAGGCTATTAATAGATACATATCAAATCTCTTTAGCCTTATGGTTAAAAGAGAACTTAAACACCTAAGATTTTCTCAGCATTTGCATGGGATAATGATAATTGTCATCCTATGCACTCACATGCCAGTATAAAAAGCAATCAGTATTTTCAAGAAAAAGGACTTTGTTCATACTCTTTTTTCTCACTAAATATTTTATTTTCTCTCCCTAACTCTACTGACTTGTATGTTGGAGGTCAAACATCGAAAACACTTCAAGATTTAGTTCTACACATTTCGGAAGGAATACTATTCCAGACTCATTCGAATTCTTCAACTCACTATAGCAAGTCTAATCTTCAATGTTTGAACCCAAATTAGACCAAAAAATTCAAAACATACAAAAATTACACTATACAATAAGTCAAATGGATTTCTTTATATCTACGGTATCTGTAATTCTGAGCAACTATTATATTTTTATTTTTTCCTTAAATATAGTAGTAAACTTCAAAACTTTTATGTATCCTAAACATTTTCTTCAGCTTTTGTATATTTAAGAACAAATATCGTCAATAGACGAACTTCTTTTGTAAGGATTCTGTGCGAGTTTTATAATTAAGCATGTTTCTCTTATCTTCTATAACCTAGGACTTCATCAATTGAAGTAAAGTTACCAATTATAAGAATTGCGATTACGATTGAAATAGCAGATCGTAATCGCCGTCATTATTACTGCAACAAGCCGATGGTAATGGATAACCAAAATTTACATGCAGGTCTTGACGAGGCAGATTGCAACACTTTTTACTGTCGCAACTGAGCTGCAAGATAGCTATTGCTTTGTCGTGGTAACAAAGCATTGCACCTCCTCTTCTGTGAAATACATACAATTCATCTATGACCATATGGAGTTTTGTATATGTATTCTCACTCAAAAGCTCCGCTCAAAGCTATTTCTCAGTTTCCTAAAGTTCTACAAAATGGTCTTAATCCTGATGACTGCATTTTCCGTTCTCTGCTTAAAGAATGCGCTAATACTAAAGCATTGCTCGAAAGAAAGCAATTATATCACATTGTTATTGATGTTATTGAAATGTATAACATTTTCAACCGCCAAATGCATAGTACAGCCATGCCCTTGACTATTAAGCTACATTCCCAATTTTCATCCTAAATTTTGACATTCATCTTCCTTTCATGAGTAGAATCTTAATGAATCTAAAATTAAACCTGTATCATAGATTCTTTACTACTCAAGGTACACCAGAAACAGAAAACTATCTACTTCAAGAAAAGTCTTAAGTTCGAATTAGAACCTCTATTGAAGAAAGAAAACTTAGAACCTCATATGTTAATCGAAGTAAAAATAATTCTTTGTTTATGGCGACACACTTTGTGTGAACTCTCCTTTGCCTTCCTTGTACTGTCAGAAGACTATGTGCTACAACCACACGCGCGCGACCTTATATTATATACTCTTACATGAAGTAACTAGGGCTTATCTCGATGGAATTATGTGAGTGTTTAGTTTAGTGTTTAGTGTTCTTCCATGAAGAAACAGTAACTTGAACTTTTACCACTAGAGTATGCCTCTAGTTGGCACATAATTCGAGCCATTTTTTAACTACTTGGACATGTTTATCAGCCATCAACAATTACATTCTAACATCTAATCATATATATATTATTACTTGGACAATTTCTACGAGTGTAAAAGATTCTCGAAACGTGTTTCAAACGAAAGAAAAAGAGCTAGCCTTTGACATGACTAGATTGAGACACCACGTACATCCAGTTAAGCCGCATAATTCCTGTAAATCATGTCTCTACAATAGAGGAAAAAGGTTAACGAAAAGAATTAAATATACCTAGTTCTGAGCCGTAAAAGCATGTGTCAATCAAATCCAAATTAAGGTTTCCGTCTAGAGTTTGAAGAAAACTACCAGTGGATGGAAGCAAGATCAAGAAATGAAGATGAAAAGAGAGCCGGATAGGGTCAAATTTCATTTTTCAAATTAGTTTTCTCCTTCAAAATTATTTGTGGACATAAAAAAGACTAATTTGAGAGGATATCAGATCAGACTTTCAGAGCGCAAGAAACAAATAATAAAATAACTGAGCTTGAACATTCGATTTCCTCAAAAGAAGTAAAACCGTGAAAGGCTGTGTCCTATAGTTATGAGTTGACGGTGCCCTAAAACAAGCTCATAAGAAACGGCACCTGAAAATCTTGACCTGGAATTGATTGTGAGGCTGCAACTCCCATGTCTACTGACCACAGATTAGTGCAGTGTCCGCATCGGATGGTCACTATCTCACACATACTGCTCCATGGAACACTTACCTGTAGAAATCATAAGCTATATACGTATAAAAAGAAGTTGGTAACAAGAAAATGTTTAGAATTTAGGATTTTCATGTTCTCTCTGATAAAATGGTAATCGGAGAGGCGTGAAGGAAACTTCAACATGAAAAATTAAGGGTACAGCCTCATACAGGGCTCTAATTGCTGCATCATCGAAATGCCGACTTCCGATCGATTCAGTCTATGACCACTTATATGTACTTTGTTTCATCTACTTTGTAACCCTTTACTCATATTGGAAACCTAATGTGTTTCTTGCAGCTTTTTACCCCCCTCTTTTTTCTCTTTCTTTTCAGGTAAGAGTTTCTGTGGATTTTCACGTAATTGTTTCAAGAAATAAACCCTAGCTAGACCTTCAGTCCATGGGAAAGTTGATGTGAGATCTCGTCTTAGTGATATTTATTTTAACGAGACAATAGAATGAAACACAAAAATGGCCAAAGGTGGAGACAGACATAACTGGAAGAAAAAACAATCAATGAAGGATGTACACTTTCGCCATTCTAATTAGTTGAGTGACGTTGCACATATTTTAGATCTAATTTTTTCACTTCATGAACAAGTAAAATTGAGATCTCAGAAGAACATAAAAGAGCCAAATATCTGTAAATTCCACTTTCGAAGAACTTCACGTAGATCTGCTAACTAAAAAGCCTCACCGCAAGAAGAATACTGCAAAAGTTGCAAGACATGTAACACACTTGCTCATATTCAAAGTTGTGAGAGTTCAACATCTCCTCTCAAGGTTTACTGTTACCAAAGCTAACTATTAGTTGATTAATGAAGGCTATCTATTACGTTTCTCTGGATAAGGAAAAGAGATATCAAAGTCTTGCAAATCAAATAACCGAAGGCATGTGTTCAAACAACTATAAAACGACATAAAATCAATGGAGGAGACAACACAACTCCAAGAGTGGAATATATGGAAAAGTAGACAGCTAAGGCACAACATTACAAAGAAGCACTCTGTGTGTGTTTCTGCGTATCTATATGCAACTGCGTGCGCGTCTGATGTGTGATAGACAGGGAGAGAAGGGTGTTACAATTATTGGTTGAAAATGATCAGAAAGTAAAGAAGAGCAAGTTGATAGGAAGAAATAGTAGGGGACCGGAAGAGATGGGAATGAAAGAGTATGAGAGATGGCAAAGAAAGAAAATTAATGATTTTTGTAAGAGCAAAATTTGTGAACTAGGGAAGGAGAAACAGCATTAGGTTTTAGACAAACTAAGAAGGAAAGGCTTTGGCAACTTTTTTTGTCCAATTCAAATCACACTAACTATAATGGTGTAATATGATGGTGACCTTCACCTCCTCTACAGCCAGGCTAGTTATCTGGTCGAATGATATCTAGACCTTACACACAAATGCACATGGCAATAGACTTGTTCTTTCATACTTTCTAATCTATTTAAACACTTCCACGGGTCTTTCCGATCTCACTACAAGAAAAGAAGGCCTTTTGCGATGTCAAAAGCTCATAAAACGTCGCAGAAGAATATTTGCGACGTTTAAAAAAACGTCACTAAAAACGTCGCGAAATGTAGAGTAGGGAAAGGGTATACGCGACGTTTTTTATAAAACGTCGCGAAAAATCCAACATTTCGCGACGTTTTATAAAGCGTCACTAAAAGCCTAGAAAATCTGCGACGTTTTTCATTTCGCGACGTTTTATAAAGCGTCACTAAAAGCCTAGAAAATCTGCGACGTTTTTAAAAAACGTCGCAGATTGTAAGAGTTTCCGTGACGTTTTGTGAAAACGTCATGGAAACCCTAACAATCTGCGACGTTTTGTGAACGTCGCGGAAAAGGTAACAATCCGTGATGTTTTATTATAAAACGTCGCGAATTGTAAATAATTTATATTTTTAATTTTCAAAA
>JANPWT010321295.1:0-14291 GCA_024678245.1 Erythroxylum densum | reverse complement strand
AGAAGCTTCTGAGTGATATTCCTAAGAAGGCGAAGAGATCACCCAGGATTCGAACCTTGAGACAACAAGAAGAAAAGCGGTCCAGAGAACGAAGTTAGGCAGAAGTCTCTATGACTCGGGCATCGAAGGCTACGAGATCTCTACTCTCGATTTTAAGTGAAGAATCAGCCAATCAGGCCAAGGAGACTGAGAGTAAAAGAACATTGGAGTCTGAGAAACAGAGACCTCGACCTCAAAAAACTCCAAGACTAACTGAGGCAGTGAAAAAGACTAAGGTAATTAGCCAGAAGAAGAGTGTCACTACTGCTAGGGAAGTTAGTCAGAAAACGACTACTTCAATTGCTGAAATACCAAGACAAGAGAAAGCTACTCTTACTATTGTTCCAACAGAGAAATCAGCAGAAGATAGTCAGAAGAAGTCTACTCATATTGCTGTTCCACAAGAGATAACAGCAGAACTAAGTCTAGTAAGTGTTACTCCTACTGAGGTTCACCAGCTGGAAGCTATAGAACTTAGTTTGGTACAGATCTAACAAGAAGAATATGAAGAACTCAGTCTGGTTTCATATAATTATTCTGAATTTCTGAGAAAAGACGAATTGGAAGTTAGATTGATTGAAGTAGTTGAGCCTATGACTAAAAAGAGTACTTCAATAATCATCAGGGATACACCGAGGAGGTTGGTTAAGGCATATTTACAACCCATTCTGATAAATAGTGAGACATGACATCTGTTGAATGAAGAAGAAATGAATTTTTATGAAGCCTTGAGGTATGATGCCACAAAGCCATACCCTACAAAGATGATCAGTCAATCGTACACTATTTACCCGATTACAGAGCATACGGTGATAAGGGTTGTACCAGACCTGCAACCAAGATATCCCTTGGATGTTGATAAGGGGAAGATGAAGTTATACCCAGAAGGGGTAATTGATGATATGTCCGCAGATCAGATTGCAGAAGAAGTGCAAAGAATAGATAAAGCATGCACTTCAAATAAGACGTTTACAAGAGCCAGTTGTAGTTTTACAGAGAAGGATGAACACTGTCCAGTGGGGGGAAGGCTGACTAAAGGGACATTTATTGAATCCCTTGTGTAGACAGTAGTGCGTATTAGGCCACTATCTAATACACGGTCCATAGAAAAAGAAGCTCTACCCTTGTGAGGAAGACAAGTGCTAATGCTACCTGCTCCTTATGACTTAGACCTTCCAGAGCCAAATCTATCGATTCAACCACCTACCTTTGAGATTGTTGAAGATTACATTCCATCTTCAGACGCATATGTTACTATAATTGCGTTTGTAGAACTCCTGGAGGATGATGATCAAACCACCTCGTCTTTTGACTTGCAAGCTGAGGTAATGCACCTACGAAGAGAAGTCAAAGAGTTGAAGGAGATGATGAAAGAGTTGTTGAAGCGTCATCGGAATTAATCATTTTTTATTATAACAAATAGGGGGAGAAGAAAATGGAAAGCAGAAATCAAAGTGGATGTACGAAGAAGATGAAGTTTTCATGAAGAAAGGAAAAGATAGGGGGAGGAAGAGTCAACAGAAAATGAAGAATGCAGACGAAGACTGCTCGAAGATATGTTTTTTATTTGAATTGGAAGATTATTTGTTATCATCAAAAAGGGGGAGATTGTTAAGTCAAAATGACTTTACAGTAATTATTTTGATGAAGCACAAATAATGAAAGAATGAAAAATAGATGGAGATTGAAAAGCAGACGCTAAAAAACAGACGAAGCTGAAAAACAGACGGAGATTAAAAAGAAGACACTAAAAAACAGATGGAGATTGAAAAGCAGACGAAGTTGAAAAACAGACGAAGAATAAAAAGCAGACGCTAAAAAACAGACGAAGCTGAAAAAAGACAGAGATTGAAAAGCAGACGCTGAAAAGCAGACGGAGAATGAAAAGCAGACGGAAGCAAATCAAGAGTCAGTTCGAGTTAGTTATAGAACTCAACTGAATAACCGTTTCTTTCAAGATTCAAGAAGCAAGATTGAAGAACCAGTTGCAGATGAAGGCTATAAATATGAATCGAAGTCAAAGATTGCAAAGTTACAAACATACAGACACATACGTTACATATATATGTGAACGTTACAAAGTTTACTTGAGAGTTTATTGTGCAAATAGCTAGAGTTATCTTACTGCAACGAAGCTCAAACATCTTTCTGTAAGAAAGTAGTACAGATAGCCTACAGAGGCTAAGAGTAAAAGAATACTGACTGTAAAGAGACCTGAAGAGGCTCAGAAAGAAAGAATACTTGTAAAGTTGTTGAGAGATAGTGAAATCTCAGAAAGACATCTGAGGACTGGACGTAGCCCACGGTTTGGGGTGAACCAATATAAAAATTGCTGTGTCAACTTCTCTATCCTTATCTCTCTTATCATTCAAAGTTTCGTTTTTACTTAGTTTTCAAACAAGTTTTTGAAGAATACGATTAATTTTGATTTACATTAGTTCTTGTAAAAAGAACAAGTTTTTTCTTTTGACAAAATGATTTTGAAGGTTTTTCAAAAAGGGGAAATATACAATTCAACCCCCTTCTTGTGCATTTATACATCGTATAATAAGCATTGTAATAATGTGTGATTCACTTCACACACAATAATATACGCTAGTAAACTGGTTTTTGCAAATAAGGATACATTAACTCGTAACCCAGTAGGAGCATGGAGAAACAAATTTCAAACACTACATCAAAAAGGAGTCCTCAAGAATTAACAAAATGTGATTGAAGATGGAGTTTTATCTCCTATATTTAAATTACTTGCAGCGAGTGCCAATGCCTGGTCTACGGATCTAATTGGATTTTTTTTCTCTAAGCACCTAGCTTTTCTGGCAATTAAGGTATAGGTAAAAACGAGATGGGGGAAGAAAGTGTTTGAAAAAGTTATGTTGGAAGAGAGTGGTACAAATCCCTTCAAATTTTTTAATGGAACCAACCTTAATGAAACTATCAAGCAAGGGCCATGGAATGTTGGTGATCAACACCTATTTATTTAGAAATGGCAATCGAGTATGGAGCTTGACAAAGGTAAAATTGATGTACTGTTATTATGGGTTAATTTTCATAATTGTCTAATGGAATTCAGGACCATATAGGGGCTTAGTTTCTTAGCAAGCTCTTTGGGTAAACTAGTCTATATGGATACTCAAACAACCACTATAGAGCGAATTTGTTATGCAAAGATGTGTATTGTTCCACAAAATGCCTCATTACCTGATACTCTTCCTATCTTACGGCTTAACGAATTTGGTGAATTAGAGACGATTGAAATCTCCATGTCTTATCCATAGAAGCCTAGCAGTTCTATCAAAATATGGAAGCCTATTGGTAAGTTATTTAAGACTTGTTGGCTTGATGAGCTATTAGAAATCTAAAGTTCAAAATACTCCCCTAGTAGCAATAACAACAGATACTAGTGGTGCTGATGATATGAATCCTATTGGCTCAACTAAGTCTCAAATTCTAGAGCCCACTGAGGAACTACCTTAGATACCAAGTGATGCATTAGAAACAACAAATGTTTAACCTCTAGGAATGGCGTATACACACTTCTACAAACTTGACATCTCTTAGTCAAAATTCTAAAGCAAGAGATAAAATGTAACCAAATGTCCTAAAGGAAAAAAGTGAAGTAAAGAATGATATGACTAGTGTAAAAAGGGACATGGCTTATGCAATGAGTAATAAAGGTCTCATTGAAGAAACTAACCGTAATCTAGCTAACAATAACTCAATAATTGGATCTTCAAAATAAAAAGAAACTAGTGAACTTAAAATGCACAATAACTATTCTAGAAGCCAGCTCAATAGAAGGAGAAACAAAAAAAAAAGAATAAAGGAGGGGTTCCCCTATTAGTGTCAATCCTTGCTTGGAGCCCTAAAGGGCTCAATGACTCTAAAAAAAATCCTTAGTTAAAGAATTAGTGAAGGGTAAGAATCCTTCTTAATTGGGGCTTCAAGAAACTCAGATAAAATAACCTCATAATCTGTTTGGTGTCAATTTTATGGGAGCTAATTGGGACATCTTCTCCAATCACCACTCACACTATAATGGTTAGATCTTTTGTCTATACAACTTTGATGTAATTTCAGTGAAAGTGGTAGAAGAATCATATCAATATCTCCATTTAAAATGCCAAATGATAGGTATGAGTATTGTTTTTGTTGTTACACTCATCTATGCTTTAAACTTTTGTTTTCAACGTAAAAAATTGTGGTTGAATTTACAAAAGTTGCAACTGGGTATTCTACACTTGTGGCTTGTTATGGGTTACTTTAATTGCTCTTTAAGATTGAATGAAGTAGAGAGTAGTAGGAAGTTCAACTTAGTTCCATAAAGGAACTCTTTAATTTCCTAATAAAGACGCACTTGGTAGATTTAAACTCAACAGGGAGATTAATAACATGGAGCAAAAATAAAAAAGGCAGCTAGCTTACAAAGAAAAGACTAGATAATCCATTAGTTAATACTTCTTAGCTCAACCAATTTCCAAACTCATTTGTCCACTTCGGTGAAAATCTGATGTCTAACCATTCTTATATACTAATCCAAAAGCTGGTTGATAGAAGAATAGAGGGCACTCCTTTCATATTTTTCAGTGGTATCTCTTAGATTAAAGGGCTCTTAGGTGTTGTTAACCAAGGCTGGAACCATGAGGTTATAGGTTATAAATCCTATCAGTTTATGACAAAATTGAAACTGGTGAAGAGAGAACTCAAGAGCTTCATGCTTAATAGAAAAAAAAACCTATTATGACTCTCCACATAACGGAGACCTAAGAATAGCAAAGATTAAAAGATTATAAGAATATTAAGAAGTCCTCGAGCTCTACAATTCCATTTTTAAACAAAAAGTTAGAATAAAATGGATGAAAGTAGGGGACTCTAACTCCAGATTTTTCCATTCCACATTGCGTGCGATAAGAAATTTTAACAAAATTTCAGCTTTAAAAGACTTAACTAGCCTAGAACATACGAATTAGGTTGAATTGCAAGAGATAGTTAGGAGTTACTAGTTAAATCTAATAGGCTATGACTATATTGTTACTCCAAGTTATAATTTGTAGCAATTGTTTAATTACTCAATTGCTTAAGATATAAGAGACTTTATTGTATCCCTGGCTACAGAGACTGATGTCAAGAGGGTTCTCTTCAGCTTACATCCATTAAAATCACTAGGACCGGATGGTTTCCCTATAATGTTCTTCCAAACAACATGGGATATCACAAGACAACTGTTCACATATGTAATGCTAAAATTTTTCTCTTCTTCCACATTGCTTCATGAAATCAGTCATATATTCATATACTTAGTACCAAAAAAGAACAACCCTTAGAGAATATAAGTCTTTAGCCAATATCATGTTGTAACACCGTGTACAAGTTGGTTTCTAAACTCCTAGCAAAAAGATTGAAAGTAGTGACCTCTGGTATTACTAATCCATCTCAAGAAGCTTTTATTCCAAGAAAAAATGTTATGGATAATATTCTTATACTACAATAGTTGATGGAGTATAACTCAGGTAAAATGCTTAACAATTGTGCAATCAAAGTTGATTTTTATAAAACATTTGAACAATTAGTTAAAACTTCATTCAAATATACCTTGAAGCTTTACAATTGCCACATGGATTTGTTAATTGGATAATGACTTACATTCAAACTTCTTTATTAAGTGTGATTGTGAATGGATTCCCTATTAGACAAGGAGATCCTTTATCTCTTTATTTATTCACTTTTTGTGATAGAGGGTTTATCTAGAATGTTAAAAAAGCTAATCACTTATAATTGAGGGTTCCAATATCATCATAACTATAGAGTTGTCATCCTTACCCATCTTATATATGCTGATGATTTAATACTTCTATGTGGAGTTGATACTCAATCTATCAATCTTATGATGCAAGTCTTGAAACGCTTTGCTAAATGGTCATCGAGTTAACAATATTAAAAAGAGTTGCTTATATCTATCAACTTATGTGAGGAATCTTATTTAAGGCAAATCATGGGTATGAATTTTCACACAACTCAACTATGCTATCTTGGTATCCCTACCACCTCCACTCAAAATTTTAGGATTGTCTTCCTCTCATTAGAAGGATCAAATCAAGAGTAAATGCCTAGAAGAACATGTTTCTCTCATATGTAGCTAGAATTACACTTATTATTTTAGTTCTTAGCAGTTTCCATCTTCAATGGACAGCTCACATTGCCTTACCCAAGAAGGTTACAAAGTAAATTGATAAAGTAATGAAGGAATTCTTATGGTTAGGAAGCATAGACAACTCTAAAAATGCTAAGATCAAATGTAGTGAGGTGACCATTTTGAAGAAGCTGTGAGGCCTTGGTACGTATTATTTCTATTACAACTATACAAAAAGTCCAGATGTGCAAAAGACTTTTGTAGCTCTACATTGATCAAAATACACTTTAGATCTAATAGGTTCATGAGTATCATCTCCATAAAAGAAACTTTTGACAGGTTGCTTACACAAGAGAGGCTAAGATGAGAGATACTATCTATCCATGAATCAAGAATAAAATAGGTAACGAAGAAAAACTTGGTTTTAGATTGATAACTGGTTGGACTCAAGTCCTATTATACACAATCTTGTCTTGAATCATTTGAAGAACAGAACACCTCTAAACCTTAAAGTCTTATCTTTGATATGGAATGGTGAATTGAATGGGTATTTTAGAGTATTTGGTTACCTTGTACAGTGCCTCCCTCATTTAAATGCTGTGATGAATGAGGATGATATCATTTGCACACTTACTCTGATGGAAAATTCATCATGTCATCAACTACTTACTAATGGACTTCCTAAAGTTCCCTGGTATAACATTTTGTGGAGAAACACTTTGAATCCCAAAAACTCACTGATCAGTTGACTTGCAATAAAGAATAGGCCTAATACCAAAAGTCAATGGCATGACATTATGGACTCTACTTGTGTATTGTGTAAGATGGAAGTGAAAAATCGAGATCACCTAGTTTTTCATTGCAGGTTCTCTAATGCAGTGTAAAGAAGGATTCTACACTTAATAACCCATGGAACATACATGTATGACTGGGAGCAAACATTGAATTGGGTGATTAACCACTTGAAGTAGAATATATCAAATGGACAAATTCTTTAAGTGTCTTTCACTTACACCATTTATATGCTTTCGAAGGAGAGGAATAACAAAATATTTTCACACAAGGAAGAAAAGAAGTACCAGCTTTCAGAAAAGATTATTAATTGGATCCAATTGGCTATTCTAAGAATGCCCAAAACACTCTTTCACCAGACATGAAGCATAGATGAAATCTATAAGGTATATGTTGACCTATTTTTGTAATCTTTTTATTATTTTATTTGAATGTACTTAACTGAGGGCTCTATAGCCTTAAACTTAACTTTACCTATAGTTAATACCAATTATTCATTTTTAAAAAATTAAAAAATTCTTAAATCTTTAAAACATTATACTACCACTTCTAGGTAAATATATGATCATCTAGATATAAGCAGACAATAAACATCTTTTCATCTAGATATAAGCATACAATAAACATCTTCCCTCCATCTATAAATTTAATAGCAATTGTACGCTCTTATAAATATTTTTGAAAATGATATCCTAGTTTTCATTATAAAAACATAATACAAAGTGCTCCTTTTATCATTTTGATTTTTTAATAATCAATGCTTGTAAATTTAAGTAAATCTAACCTTTTATCCTTCTTATAGAACAAATCAAATTCCTTATTCTATACAAGTAACGAAAGATTCTTTTTTTAGAAATTAAATGAATTATATTTTTAAATAAATTGTGGACCTATCTTGTAAATGCTTTAATATAAAGGGTTATTTTGAGAAATAATAGATGCATTTATATTAGATTCTCCATATATTTAGTTATGAGGTTAATAGAATGTACTATATCTAGTCTTTTGGAAATTAATTAAAATAGACTACCAATAATTTAATGGTAAAGTGTATTATCCACATTCTTTCCTTCATGATCTTTGCCAAGCTTTAAGACAAATCCAATTAAAGTGTTCACAAAGTTACAATACTTATTTAAAAATTTTATATAATTTATCATATATACTTCTTCTGATGAATAAATATTCCATCATTGGACCACATTACTTACATGACTAGAATTTAAGGCATCATACTAAGATTAGACATTTCAAATTCAATTTATTTGCAAGGTGTGTTGTCCACCTTCTTATCTTCATGATCTTTGTTAAACTTTAAGCCAAACTTAGAGTGTTCATTGTGGTTACGATACTTCCCATCTAAAATTTGTCTATAATTTAATGTACATAATTCTTCTGACAAATTAAGATTCAATCATTAGACTGCATTAATTCTATAAATAGAAAGTAATTAATCGTATCAACATTATACATTCAAATTTAATTTATTTATAAAGTGTGTTATCCACCTTATTTCCTTTATGATCTTTGTTAAGCTTTAAGCCATACTTAATTGGAATGTTCACTAGATTATAGTACTTCGTCTAAATTGTGTATATAATTTGTCATACATCTAACAAATAAAGATTCCATTATTGAATTGCAATACTTCTATACCAATAAAGTAATGCATCATTTTAAGATCAAACATTTCAATTCAACTATTTTAGACTTCTTGAACATTTAGAACATTACATTATCTCTTCTAATAAATACAATATCATCTACATATAGGCAAATAATGAGCATCTTTCCTTCATTTACAACTTTAACAACGAGTGTATTCCCATACATACATTTTTAAAAATCTTCTTTTAAGAAATAATCTTTTATATGACTATAGATAATAATGTATTTAGATAGGCTAAGCTCACTAAGTGCCTGACTTGACCCCATAAGGTTTAAGCTTGACTTGAAACTCAATTAGGCTTGAGTTGCATGGTTAGAGCCTGCTCACTTTTCCAAAATGACATCATTTTGATCCTAAATTTCTTTAACCTATAGAACAAAACAACATCATTTTGGGTAATTAACTGAAAACTTTTTTTCCCATTCCAAAACATGATTCGAAGCTTTGTTAATCCAAACTTCGCCTATTAATTTTTGGTCAGGCTGGGATGTGTGAAAATTTCATTCATATATGTAATTATTCCATGCCTATATGAAATTGTTTAAACCTATAATCAATAATTTTTAGGTTGTATACTTTACGTCATCTCAAATTTTAAAATAATTAGATGATTACTTAGCAAGTACATGTTCGCCCAAGTGTTCATGGAGAAGGATATATTTGATATCTAGTTGAAAGATAGCTATGAATTTTATTTTTTTAATGTTGTCTCCAATATAATCTTATCATGTCTTAAAATTGGAGCAAAATCTTCTTTATAGTAGATCCTTATTTTTACTTATAGCCCTTAGCTGCCAATTTTACTTTATACTTTTCAACTTTAAAGTTTCCCCATAGTTTTATTTTAAAGCCCATTTTACACCTATGGTTTTGTTTATCTTTGGATGATCACTTAACTTCTAAGTATCATTTTTTAATGAATTCAATTTCTTCATTTGTTACCGTCCTCCATTTTGTTTTTTTACAACTCTTTCAAAACTTATAGGCTCTTTATCTAAAATAAAGAAAATTTAATGATTGGGTATCTTGTATGAACAATCCAAGTTACATAATAGTGTTTTATTTATAAAGGCCTCTTATGAATATGATAAAGACATTATTTAAATATTGCATTAGTATTATCTATTATCATTAGTGAAGGATTTGATGAAATTTTTAGGTATAGAGGTAGTTGGAATTTGTTTGCGCATGGGTTATTGTCAATTTTCTTCAACTTTACTATCAAGGATGATTAACGAAAGTTATTTCTCATTCTAATTCCAAGTACTTTCCTTATAAAAATAATGTTTCTATTGTTTACAATCTTTTTTATTAATGGACTAAACAATTTATATTTCTTGAATGCTTTACTTACATATAGAAAGATACACTTCTCATCCTTGTTGTCAAGTTTCTTCCATTTCTCATTAGGAACATATATATAAGCGATGCAACTTAAAGCTTAGAAGTGATCTACCATTGATTTTTGCCTATTCCAAACCTTTTTTTATGTTATATATTGAACGAAAAAGGTTTTAAAAAATGTTTTAGAGATAATTATACCCAAATTTACTACTTCATGCCTAAATTTTTTTGGTATTCTTAGCTTTCCCAACAATATTCTCACCATGTTGGGATTAGTTCTACTTTACTCCATAATACATAATTAACTAAGCTGTATAAAAAATTGTTAGCTCTTTTCAAATACCATGAGCTTAAAAAGAAACTACAATAACACATTTTCACAAACTTGTGAAGGAATGACAATCTGAGGAAGACTAGTCCCCATATCTTTTTGTTGAACAATCTTTAATCCATTTAAATTTAAATATTCATAGTGAAAATGCCAAAGCCATGAAGTATATTTATATCATCTTATAAGCAAGTTTGAGCTCTTTTAATTTTAACTGGAAAAACATATTTGAATTTATATAGACAATATCAATAACTACTTTAAAAATTTCCTATATCCCAAAAGCACCACTCTAAAAAGTCATTGCACACTCCTTTTCTATTAATTGACCAATGATTAACAAATTTCTTTTTTAAGTCAGAAATATAGAAGACATTGAAAAATATTCCAATAAAATTATTATTAGTTGTTATATCAATATTCTTATTTTTGTCTCTGCATTTCGTCTTACTTTTGTCTCCCGGCTTTGTTTTTTTTTCCTTCCCCGCTTCGTCTTACTTTTGTCTCTGCAGTTCGTCTTACTTTTGTCTTCGCTCTTCCTCTTAATTTGACTTCTGCTTTGTCTTAGTTTGACTTCTCTTTCCCTACTTCGTCTCATTTTCTTCAACCTTACCGAAATGGTTCGTCACTTTCTAATTTTATTATTATATGATTTTTATCAAGATTATTGATCATGAGCTTATTTTGAGTTAACATTAATTAGTACAGATCAGTAATATTTATATATTCATAATCAAAATTTTACAGTTAACATTTATCTTATTATTATTATCTTTATTATTTTGACTAATTTAATTATATAAATTTTAATTTTTTGTTGTTGTAATTTCTACTTTTATTAATTTTAATATTATTATTATGAATTTTTCTGCTATTATTAATGTGGCAGTCATGAGTATATGTAGTTATTGTTGATCATTCAGGATAACCATGTTGAGGTTTCATCTGATTTCTCTGAATCTTTCTTCACTCAATAACTTAGTCAAGATGTCTACCAATTGATAGTTTGTCTGAACAAACTGTAGACTTCCAATCTTCCACTAACTTGTAACTGGTACCTGATTCGCAACGTCTCTGAGCTGCAACTTGCGGCTCACATATACTCGGCGGCATGACTAGCATGGCAGTATCCAATTAACCTGAAATCTTTACCTTTCTCTTATATTAAGCAAAGATAAGTAGAACCTGATATATTTTTGTCTTTCGAGTTCATTTTACATTTGTCTTGGTGCTTCCTCTTTTTTTTGCTTCTGCGCTTCGTCTTACTTTTGTCTTTGCACTTCGTCTTATTTTTCTTTACCCTTACCAAAAAAATGTTCAGCATGATTATATGTAGTTATGATTCTAATATTAAATTATTCTGATGTTATATAATTTTGAATTAATGTATTGCTTGAGTTCATATGATATAAAAAATATGTTATATCTTTCAAAAAAAATATTTTACAGGATTGAATTTGGTACTGTTTTACATATTTCTTGTCTGCTCCATTTACATATATTCATCGATCATAGATTTCTAGAGACCACCAAAATTTCTTATTTGTCACGTTATATTTAATGAACTCAACCAATGATATGTGTCTTTTTTACTTCGAAGGAAAGACACGGAAACCCTCAAAATCTATGCGCCAAACATCGGTTTACAATTATTATAATAAAAAATTTTGGATTTAAGATTCCGTACCATTTTTACTCCTTAAATTAACTTCTGCAGCTTAACACTCCCAGCATAAAAAACCTAAAAAATGATACAACTTCTTCCTCACCGTTTCTAATCATTATACAACTGCTACTCCTCACAGGTTGAGCTTCTATAATAATTTTCACTTCTATACACATTAAGAAATTACTATGATTGCTTGCTTTTTTTGACGGCCCTATTTAATGCAGCAGTCATCATTTAATGCAACCCAGATTAATCTTGAAAACCCAATATTTACGTGTCTTTCCCGTCTCTCCACGTTTACAAAGTACTATGATTGCTTACTTTTTTGTGCACGCTTATTTAATGTAGCAGTCATCGTTCAGTACAACGCAAAACCCAATATTTTCATGTCTTCCTCTTCTCTACACATTCAGAGATCACTATGATTGCTTGTCTTTTTTTGCACCCCCCGTAACAGCCATCATTTAATACAAGCCAAATGATGCTACGGCCATTTCTTTGTGATTAAAATAACATACATTGAAACTAGTCCTCCCACACCCTCCACTGATACCTTTATATTTTAACCTTTGACCTTATCTCGTGTGACTTAACACTCAAAACATATCTACCGTAACCGCTGAAACAATCTCTCCCCAAACTTTACTTCTCTCAACTGTCCTCTTCTTTTACGTTCTTGTTGTTTAACCTGAATAGACCAAAATCTCCGTTCCAGAAAGATAAAAACTATCAAAGTTGCATCTTCTATTTGAAGAAACAAAGAACAACCGTTCATATTAATGAGGCATTCTTTTGTCCATCACTTTTTATTTTCAATTTTTAAAATTTTTCATTTCAATAAAATGGTTTCTTTACCTTCTGCTTATTACGTTTTTGCCAATTTTGTTTCCTGTGACGTAATATCCTTTCTTCAGCACTTCACCTGAACTACACAAGCAATAAATACAGCCAATAAATACAGTTGTTCAAACTCTAATAAAAAACTATCAAATTTAAACGTCATTCAATGATTACTTTTTTAATTGATACAATAATCCGCTTCATTTTAAATTCTTTAAATATCGTTTCCGTTTTTCGATTAATTTTTTTCCTTATCCTATTATTCTGACTGCATTTATACTCCTTTTTTTAAGGTTCGCTGCTTATTCTCTGCTGCATTCTTCGACTACTAAGGTATGTACAGTTATCTTAAATAAACATATTGTATAATATTCTGGTATAATTATTTAAATGCTTAATAATTATATTTGTTTGAGATATAGTTTGTTAGATACTTATTAAAATATTTTGCTTACAGTTTTCATCTGTTGTGTACTTATTACATTTTTTCCTTTACTTAATTGTGTATCAAAATGTTACCACTTCATTATCGAGTCTTTATTAAATTTATTTCATAAACAAATCTTGTTTTTTACCGTGTCTACTCTGACATGATTTATAATATATATTAAATTATATTCCATATGTGTGTGTGTGTGTGTGTGTGTGTGTGTGTGTGTGTGTGTGTCTATATATATATGTTTTGTACTTTAACAATACAAACATCAAAATTTTCAATTGGTTATGTCTTTATCGAAACATAAAATTTTGAAGTGAAGTTTTATAATATCCAAATGCTAATGACTATTCCTACAATGATACAAATGACCCCTCAACATGTTTCCTCTTGCAGGCAAACTCTATAAATATGGTATATTGATGTCTATGTATAAAATAGGTATTTAAAAGTCAACAAAATCATCTTAGAACAAAGTCGACCAAGTAGAACTAATACAACAATTAGCATAATCATTCCTGACATTTCATCTAACACCTTATAGACATGTCAAATTCATCCTAAAATTCAAATGGAAATCACGTGTTTTCCCTTTCATCACTAACATTAACACTTTTCATGCTACATCTATTCGTAGATAATCCAAAACTAAGCAATGAATGCATATATAATCACCACTTCAAAACCGAACATCACACCTTCAAAATATATGAAAGGAAGCACAAAACAATCCAAAAAAAGGACGCTAATGAAGTCTAGATCCTTATAGATCTACCACTAGGTATAAAAGCCATAGGATGTAAATGAATCTACAAAAGGAAAAGAGGATCAGATGGAAAGGTAGAGACCTTTAAAGCGAGATTGGTGGCTAAGGGCTATACTCAAAAATGTAAGTGATAAGTCGACTTGTACATGGGGTAAGTCGACTTACACGTATTTAGTACCGATAAGTCGACTTGTTCAAGGACGGTACTGTTTATTTGTGCCCTAAAGGCAATCCCCTTTAGCGCGTTTTATTCAAAGTCGTGTGCAGACTTTATGAAT
>JANPWT010314909.1:0-14383 GCA_024678245.1 Erythroxylum densum | reverse complement strand
TGATTTGAGTGAACCATCGATGATGGTTTCTCATTGAGTTCGCAAACTCACCCAACATTGCAATTATTTTTCAGGAAATCGAAGAGTACCCCGTTAGTGAGACGGGAGTATGATTACTGCAAAAGAGTCGGTGTTTGAAGTCGGGATCAGTTCACGTCTGCATTTGGGTCAATTTGAGTTATGTGTAAAGTTATATTTCGCAAAAAAGAAGTATTGAATTGTTTGAGGGCCCTAATTGATAAATATTGAATTGAAATGTGGCCTTTGATAAAGTGTTATGACTTAAAAGATTTTCGTATCACGGGCCGAATCGTTTATTGATTTTTCGCGCACTCAAGTGTTTTCAAAAAGAAAAAAAATGTTTTATCGCATAATTGAACTGTTTTGACCGCTCTAGCATACCACCATCGCGGGTCGCGGGCTCGGATATCACCCTCGATATCGGGTTTGGGTCTTGCGGGAGTGGGGTGCTACAGTTAGTGTTCTAGATAGTTTTCTAAATAAATGTAAACTCTATCTTATGTTATCTTGTTGGATTCTATCTTATCAGCTAGAGTCCTACTTGGATGGGGGTGTCATCTAATCGGTTCATGTAATCTTATCTGAAAGGGATAGACGTGATCTTAGGTAGTACAGATTTAGTGAAAATCTATGACTCCAAGCTAGGATGCCTCTATATAGCTCATTCGAGCTTTGCTCTTCTGATTCATTCAGAGGGAGTAATTCATTCTCAGAGGGTGAGAAATCAAAGAGAGCATTCTTTGTATTCTTTTGAGGGAAAGTAATATAAAGTTAGTCTTTCGACCGTATCTCTGTGTGTTTTCTTATTGCCTATATTCTTTGTTGTTTTCGTGTTTTTTCTTCGAATGTGTGCAAGGTAAACACTTTGAGGGTGGGGAAAGGCTAAGTCTTGCTTTAACGAATCTAAGTGAGACTATCGTACAAAAGGTGTAAGGAGCAACTTCGGGTGAAAGTTCAAGTCTCCAAGGTGACCTTTGTAACAACTGGTATCAGAACCAAAGTTTTAAATGGCAGTAAACAACTTGACAGAACGAATGTTTAGGGTGGAGACACTCCTTGGACCTATTCCTCAGGGGGAGGAAGAAGTCACTTCTTACAGTACTCGTTTCGAGATGTTGGAGGCGAGGATCCAACGGTTGTAACAACAGGTAGGGGATTTGTTGAAGGCACAAAAGGAGGCCCAATTTGAGATTACTGTGTTGAGACGTGTTGTTGCAACGCGAGATGTCGAGTGAGGTGAAGGACCAACACCGTAACTTTCTTCAGTGAAAGTACGCAAATCTAAGGTGCTCGAAGGCATGCGGGACGCCAAGGTGTTGGAGAACTTCCTGTGAGATATGGAGCAGTACTTTGCGGCTGCTAGAGTATCTGACGCTAATAAGGTCAATGTGAAAACCGTGTACTTGAATGGGGATGCCAAACTCTGGTGGAGGACGAGGACCTCTACGGAGATCAGCGCAGGTAGAACTCATGTGGATACATGGGAGCTCATGAAGAAGGAGTTGAAGGATCAATTTTTTCCCATGAATATTTCTTGGCTCGCTAGGGATGTATTGAAGAAGCTATCCAGGATGGATTGGTAATAGATTATGTGAAATCTTTTAGTTTTCAGCTACTTGATATCGAAAACATGTCAGACGAGGACAAGTTCTTCAACGTTTTGTCAGGGTTACAACCGTGGGTGCAAATGGAGTTGCGAAGGCAAAATGTGAAGGACATAGTTGGTGCAATCTCTGCCGCTGATGCCTTGGTGAATTTTCAAGCGATGAGGGAAACTAAGGTAAACTCTTCTAATTCTACGAAGAGTAAACGTCATGCTCAATAGGAGAATATCGAGGGGAAAAAGCAAAAGGATTCCAAGAAGGGAGACTTCAAGTAGAAAAACAAGCAAAATGGTGGCTCTGATAGTGGGGAGACATCCTCCAGAAATGACAAGATTGCTTGTTATTTATGCGGTGGATCATATTATGCAAGAGAATGTCCGAGGAAAGAGAAGCTAAACGTTTTGATAGCCAAAGAAGAGGGTGAATCTTTAGAGGAGGTGGCATTAAATCCGATTGCGTTGTTGAATGCGATTAGTAAAGAGCCTAATCCTTATGATGAACTGATGTATGTGAAGATACAGGTTAATGGGATAGAGGTGACCGCGATGGTGGATATGGGTGCGTCACATTCTTTGGTTGCGGAAAGGATGGTGCGCAAGTTGGGGCTTAAAGTATCCAAAACCCCGACGAAGGTAAAGACCTTGGCGGGTAAGGCACAAGCGGTAATGGGAGCTGCTTACAACATTCCAGTAAACATAGGAAGTTGGAGTGCTGGGATGAACTGCATGGTCATACCACTTGAGGATTTTGAGTTGATATTGGGGATCGACTTTCTTAAGGCAGCAAAGACGGTGTTGTATCCTAGTTTGGGAGGGATGATGTTCATGCATGGTGAAAAATCCATCTTTGTTAATTGTTGTAGATTCGTTGGTGGGACAAAAGAGATTACGACATCGGTAGCACATATGTCGGCTATGATTGTTGAGAAGGAGCCGAACTATGCTCGAGGAAACCCGAAACAGAAGGTGGGTAAGGAGCATATAGTTGCCAAGATTACGAAGGATCAAGGTGATAGGGAAAGCTCAACGGACCGAGCTCTTCTCAACATGTCTTTGGCGGGCGCTGTGAGCCTTGAGGAGATGAGTCCAAGTGGAGCAAAGACAACCCTGATGGAGTGGGCGCTGTGAGCCTTGAGGAGATGAGTCCAAGTGGAGCAAATACCAATTGATATGAAGACTTGCTATCGTCTTCAAAAGCTGACTAAGGAGTCTTCGAGGGAACCACTCAGGGGGGAGTGCCCACATATTATTTTAACGAGGGCGTCGAATTCTTCTAGTGGGAGTGATTTGTTAGACCCCTAAGTTCATACTGCGGGATCGTGAGAGTGTTGGCGAGCCTTAGCCAATGCTTGGCATGCAAGTCGGCACGAGGAAGGCATCTTGATGAGGGAACAAGGTGAAGTCTTGCGAGTTGGCGAGCAAAACTCGTGAAACTTACGAAATAGGCAAGAAATGCGGGAAGTATCAATGAAGATCTCGAGAGTAGGCGAGATTCAATACGCATAGGCACGCGTAGGCATGCATTGACAAAAATCTTCGACGAGAGGTGAGATTCGGATACGAGGCCGCGCAGAATTGGAAAAATAAGTCATGAGAGACTCAAGAGTGCGTGAGAAGGTGCAAAGTTGTATGAGACCCGCAAGGATGCGTGAAGGCATGCAAGTGCAATGAGGCGCCTAAACACCTAACTTCGGCGGGGTAGGTTGGAGGTATGTAAATGGGCGAGGTTTTAATACTAACTCGAATTGTGACTTGTGACTTAGTCATGGAGCGACGAGATTGCACCATGAGTGAGCCTGATATGGAAAATGGACTTGTCCATTGACGTGCATTGATGGACCTATGTGCGGATAGGCTGTGTTGAAAACACTAAGGCAAATGTGGGTGACTGAGATCAGACTTAGTGCGAATTTTGGTAGAGCATCGGACCTTGTGAAGATTGACTCGACCCAGGCTAAGACTTGACAGACTAAGGACTTGGCTATGCTCGGATGGATGGACCATGACTAGCGGAATTGTTGTGGGAATCACTGGATCAGGCCAGTGAGCTAGTGGGCTTCAGCAAATCACATTACATCATCAGCGGATAGAGATCGCGAGGAGATCTTCGATGATGTGGTGATGACTGTGAGTTAGAGTTGCAGTGAAACTCAGTATCTGAAGATAGTGGAGATCTTCGTGGATAAGGATGTTAGTATTCTAAATAGTGTTCTAGATAAATGTAAACTCTATCTTATGTTATCTTGTTAGATTTTATCTTATCAGCTAGAGTCCTATTTGGATGGGGGTGTCATCCAATTGGTTTATTTAATCTTATCTGATAGGGATAGACGTGATCTTAGGTAGTACAGATTTAGTGAAAATTTGTGACTCCAGGTTGGGATGCCTATATATAGCTCATTCAAGCTTTACTCTTCTCAATTCATTCATTCTGTCATTCTCAGAGGGTGAGAAATTAGAGAGAGCATTCTTTGTATTCTTTTGAGGGAAAGTAATATAAAGTTGGTCTTTTGACCGTATCTTTGTGTGCTTCCTTGTTGCCTATATTCTTTATTGCTTCCACATTGTTTTTTTGAGTGTGTGCGAGGTAAACACTTCGAGGGTGGGGAAAGGCTGAGTCTTGTTTTAACGAATCTAAGTAAGACTGCCATACAAAGGATGTGAGCAAGCAACTTCGAGTGAAAGTTCGAGTCTCCAAGGTGATCATTGTAACACCAACCATCTTTAACATATATAGCTCCATTCAAGATCCTTCTGCCATCTTGTATTTAGATAATTTTTTGGAGAATTGATACCTCTCCACACTGCTTAATGCAGCTAACAACTCATTGAGATGCAAAGTTATAACAGGAGTATCCATGTTCTCATACAACCTTTAAAGCTCCAGAGATATACTATCCAACATCACACGTGTAATTTGTTCAACATCATTAATATAATTCTTATATCTTTACCAAACCTCATTAGCCACACTTGATCTAAGCTCCGGTGGAACAATACTACTAAGAACATATATTTGCTTTTCTTTCCTAAAAACAAATCTCAAGTTATGAAACTATTCCGATAAATTAAATCCAATTAGCTTATTAGCATCTATGATGCTCCTCAGTAATAGATTGGTGCTCATTTTATCTGACAACCAAAAGACATAAAGGAGCAAGTATTAGTTTATACCATAAAACGAAATAAAATAAGCACTGTAATAAATATTTATTTATTCCTATTATTTTATTCAAAATAGTAGCCCTTATTATTAGATTGAGAAATCATCAAATAATTTCGTATTGGCCTATGATCCTATTAACAAATAATTAATCTTGAGTTTGCTCAACAAGCCAACTAAATTTAAATTAGGTAGATAACAACTTTATCAATTGCATCTTATATAATTTCTAGATTCAATAGGTGACAATTCTTTTCCAACTTATATATTATTCTCAACCTTGCTTTAAATTTATATGATCATGAGTTTACTTATTCAAATCATACAAATTTAGTGAAGTAGAACTCATTAGTTTAAGATAAAAACATATTTGGAATAAAGTGACATTGAGTTTGCTTAACAAGCCTTACAATAAACAAACTGTGATATTTTCTTAAACAATTGAAGACAAATATCTCATTTTTAATGTGTATTTAATATTTAATTGAGAGATTTAAATTTCAAAATTTTTTGTCTCATAAATGATATAATATTATTATATCAGTAATTTCTAATATAATCAAATTATGAAAGAAATTCTTTAAAACATTTGCTTGATTATAATTAATGATTTGATAACTAGTTTAATTTAACAATTCAACTTCTTGAAAGATTAAACTAAATTCCAAAACATTTCTTATAAAAATATTACTTTCAAAATCATTTTCAACCATTTAGAAAACATTTTTCAAATTTAATAGGAATTTAAACCAATTTAATATCAATTAATCAAAAGATGGGCTTAAAACACAAAAAATAAAAATAAAAAGAATGGGAATAGTCATATGTTAGGACTTTTTTGTTAGGTGCGGGATGCAATGTCTGACCAGTAGATGATGGTTACATGCCCCATCGATCTTTAGCTAGGTTTTCATCACTTTCTGTCCACCATTGCTCACTGGATTGTCTCAAACCGTCATATCATGGGCCTTTCAGACCGCTCATATCCCGCTTGTGCTGCTTTTGCCTTCATGAATCTCCTCTATAAGGGCATTCTTTTGTATTCTATTTTTTTTTTAGCTAGTTTCGGCCCTGCTAGTGGTGAATATTGCCCCTGGCAGTTGTCTCCACCAGGGACTTCCATTGCTGGTAGATGAATCGCCTTCAATTCGTGAGAGGGATGAGGTTGGGAGCCTCGTCCATCAACAAATTCAAATACACCTGGAAATTAAATTAGAGGGACATGAACATAATAAACCAGAAGCAGAAAAGCAAAAAAAGCAATAATGGGGCATGCATTTATTTTTTTATTCTCCAAATTTGTTTCATGATTAGGGGATATGCGCTTTTAGTTTTCCAAAAAACACAATAAAGTCAAAAGGCAGATTCCTTGATGTTTTTCACATATCTCATTCAACTAGAGGCAAAGAGCAAACAAGAGGCGTACTCAATTAATATTTCCAAGAAATAAAATACAAGGTTGCGGGATCAATTAATTTTTTAAACAACACAAAAGAAAAGGTGATTGTCTTAATTTTCAGAAAATTAAAACAAACTCTAATTCATTCAAACAAGGTTTCAAGGTTTAATTTTTTTTATCAAATCAATAATCACCAAAAAAATTTAATCAAGTTAAATAATTAAAGGAAACTCTAATATCACTGCTAGAAAATCAACCGTGAATTAGTTACGGATATGGTAAAAAATAAAATTTTATAATTTTTCAATTGAATGTCAATTGAATAATTTGAAAATATGAATCATAAAAGTAATTAAATCGTATTTGATTTAATTGCCAAAATCTTTTTCACGAGGTGTCAACCAAAAGTTGTTTAAACATCTAACCTTTAAGGATATCCATATATCATAGAAAAAGAACTCAACGTTTGAGAGTAAATAAGTAAGAATGTTAGCTCTATTAAGCTTTTTTCTTATAAATAAAAAATAAGCATTATAGTTTATTTTTATTAAAATTAAATATTCTAATTATAATTAAATTTAAACTCTAACTATAATTAAATTTAATATTAATAAAATTAAATGTTTAATATTTGATCCTTGAAGTTTTTAAAATTTCACAATTAAATCTAATTTAATTTAAATTGATTGTTTCTCTTTTTTACTACTCTTTATGTGTGACGAACTAAGTTCTTAATATATTGACGATAATTATAAATTATTAGTATAATTCATAATTAAAATTAGACAAATTAAAATTTACTTTAATTTATATCTAATTCTATAATTAAATAATTTATAATAATAGATCAAAATTGGCTTATAGCAATATATCATAACTACTCAAATATTAATAATATCAAAATAGTTCGACCTAATATATTCATACATGGTATGGTGTATAATATAAATATTTTATCATCAAATGGTCCAATTAGATATAGATTATGGATATAAGGTCTATCTTTATAAATCCAATCATGTTTGTTTTTATCAATTAGTAGTTAATTTATAATTGATATTTGAAAATATTTTTTTAAAATTCAATTTACTTTAGTAAGGAAATTCTTTAAATTATCACTAATCAAGAATAACACTATACATTAATTACCTTATTTTGTAGGCGTGTAAAAGTAACATTAAGAGACTTAATAAAGATTTGAATTATTTATTTTAGAGTTCTCTAAAACAAAATGGAGCATGGAGGTAAGGAAGATGATGAAGACGTGTCGGGAAGTGAGACCGGACAGCTTAATCGGGTCCCCATTTTAAAGCAGCACGTTTTTCCTCGTACAAACAAGATCCATAACTTCTTGAGTCCACATATTTGAAGAATAAATATGAACCCTCGTCGCCCATAACCATTCTCGAACTATATATATATGTGAGTCTCTAAACAGAGAAGGGATAACTCATCATCAACTACTACGCTAAAAGCACTATCCATAAGTTGTCAACATGTTAGTCCAGCTTTTGCTCTCCATTTCTGTCATAATCCTTTCAACGCTCTTCATTTTTTTGGTTCTCAAGAAACGTAAACTCAACCAACAATTCTCTACCCAACTTCCCAGATCGTATCCTATTATCGGTTCATTCTTCTCTATACGGGCAAACAAAGACCGTCGTGTTCAATGGACATCAGATATACTCCTCAACTCTCCCTCTGCAACACACGTCTTTCACGCTGGTCTTGGGCGTCGCCGGATATTTACTGGCAACCCTGCGAATGTCCAACATATTCTCAAGACTAATTTCCACTTATACGAGAAAGGAGATGAATTTCGACAGACACTTTATGATTTCCTGGGCGACGGTATTTTTAACGTTGATGGTGACATATGGAAATTTCAGAGACAAGTTTCGAGTCACGAGTTTAACACCAACTCTCTACGAAAATTTGTCGAGACTGTAGTTGACACAGAGCTCTCCGAACGCCTCATCCCAATTCTCTCAAGCGCTGCTGCCAAAAAACAAGTGCTTGATTTTCAAGATATTCTTCAAAGGTTCGCTTTTGATAACATCTGCAAAGTCGCGTTTGGGTATGATCCTGCTTATTTGCTTCCATCTCTACCACGTGCAGAGTTCGCAGAGGCTTTTGATGAGGGAATCAAGCTAAGTAGTGACAGGTTCTTTTCCTTCTCCCCTGTATTTTGGAAAGTCAAGAGGCTTCTGGGTATTGGATTGGAAAAGCGACTCAAGCAAGCTGTGACCGAAGTCCGTGATTTTGCTAAAAGCATAGTGAAAGAGAAGAAAGAAGAGCTAAGAAACAAATCCTCTCTCGAATCTGTTGACCTCTTATCTCGTCTCCTAAGCTCCGGGCATGAAGACGAAAACTTTATCACTGATATAGTTATCAGCTTTATATTAGCTGGCCGTGACACAACATCTGCTGCTTTGACATGGTTCTTTTGGTTGCTTTCCAAAACACCAGAGGTAGAAAAAGAAATTCTGAAAGAGATACGGGACAAATCAGATAAGCCAATTTTAGAAGAAGTAAAAGATATGGTTTATACACATGCTTCACTATGTGAAAGCATGAGACTTTACCCTCCCGTACCGATGGACTCGAAAATGGCGACCCGCGACGATGTGTTGCCGGATGGAACTCCTGTGAAGAAGGGCACGAGAGTGACGTACCACCCTTATGCGATGGGTAGACTAGAGGCGATCTGGGGTCAGGACTGGGCCGAGTTTAAGCCGGAAAGGTGGCTCCAAAGAGACTCGGCGACACAGAAACTGAGTTTTAGGGCGAGAGATGCTTACACTTACCCAGTGTTTCAAGCTGGGCCGAGGATGTGCTTAGGAAAGGAAATGGCTTTTTTCCAAATGAAGAGGGTGGTTGCCGGAGTTTTAAGTAAATTCAAGGTGGTCTCGGCGGCGGAGGACGGTGAAGAACCGGTGTTTATATCAAACCTGACAGTATGAAAGGTGGCTGTCCAGTGAGAATTGAGGAAAGGAATGACTAGATGGTGATTATTTGTCTGATTACAGTATCATTTACATGATAAGTAATTTGAAGGTCCGTTATCTGTCATGCCTATAATCTATAGGATCTATTCTACTTATTAAATGTATTAAAATTCTCGTCAGCAAAAAGAATTATTGATCAATTTTATCTTTATCCAAAATTTTAATGCATTGAAATACCGAATCATTTTTGTATATAATTAATTTCTAATTATGTATCTTTTGAGAATTTATCACATAATTTATACGTGTGATGTTAATTAAAAATTTTCAAATTCGTTATAAAAATTAACAATTAATAAAATCTTAAGAGTTTCAAAAAAATTTATATCAAAAGCGTTAGATTTCATTACATGTTTGTTCGTTGATAGATAGTTTTCGAAGTTTATAATCGTGTGATTACTGATTATGTTTTGCTTCCTTTTTTCTGATCCTCAGCTACGAAAGGGGCCATTAAGTGAAACTGCCTTGCTTAACTCACTAGGGTACTAATTTCTTGTTGTTAGATCACGGTTTCTCTTTATTTGCAGGTTATATGTAGAGATGCATTTCTTTTTGTCTAATTTGGTTTGAGTTAACTAAATTCTAAGTCTGAATTTGATTTTTTTTTAATTTTCGATATTGTATGGTTCGACCTTAATTTTGAAAATATTAAATATATTTAATCAAATTTAAAAATGAAATTATTACTGACGCCATCGAATTTTGAGATATTTAACTTCGATCGAATTCATGCTTAGATCACAAATTTTAGACTGGTGCGAACCTGGGATCCTTGCTCTGAGTCCAACTCAGTCCCAAGTCTAGTTATATGAGCATATGCAATAATCACACAACGTATGATAAGCTGCTGGAGACCGGTGGCATGAAGTTGAAACTTTTGAACGATCATATAAAGGGGATGATATATGCCTCGGTTATCATGCTTCTGGTATGATCGTTATCGCTTTTTGTTGAATATTTCATGGACAGACTTTTGAGCTTTGGAACCCTCTGCGTTTCCTGCACAACTCTGGCAAGAAAGATCCGATCTCTTCTGAAACTGGTACGCTAAAGTATGGATCTAAAAGCTTTTTATCAATTTAGAAAGACACAGACTATGTATCCAATGAAACTTCAAAAGAGTATGGAGAGAATGATTGTTTCTCTTTCTCGTTGGTTTAAGTTTCTTATTGTAATTTTGAAATAGAAACGATAATTTATAAAAAAATTATTTGTCTTAACAACAAGAATTTTGTATTCTTTCATTTACATTCTAAATTAACAACAATAATTTTTTTTGCTACATGTAATCTATTTAATTTTTATTTCTATCGATCTTCTTTCTCCTTTTCTTCTTCGAACATAGTCAACATTGCTTCTATGGGATGTTACATGCTTAAGTTGATAACGAGGGATGACAAAGATGGGGGTAATGACTTGTATTACTTTTAACTTTAAAATTGAGTTTAGAAACGTGGTCGTTGTTGTATGACGTTATACAAACATTAGAACGCCTCATTAACAATGCTCAAATAGAAAGGAGCTAATTAATCAAAAGGAGTTTGCTAATGCTCAAAACAATAGGAGATTGTTAACTTTTGAAAGAAACCTCTTGTGATATAAAAATAGAATGAGCCTGTTGAAAAATTGAAGGAGCCTCTTGAAAACTTATAATGTAGAAAGAAAAGAAGAGAGAGAAAATGACACAGTAGATTTATACTGGTTCAACTTATAACAAATCCTACGTCCAGTCTCCAAGTATCCAACTTAAGTATTTCACTATAAAACCACTACAAGAAAAATGTAGATTAGCGACGGAAACTTAGTAACGGAAAAATTACCGTTGAAAATTAGTGCCGGAAAGTATATTTCCGTCGTTAAAATTGAGTGATTTAGCGACGATACTATTACTCGTCGCTAAATTTGGAGAGAATTCCTCGCAGCAAAATTAGTGACGGAAGTTAGTGACGGAAAATATGACCGTCGGTAATCACTACAAGTTAGCAACGAAAAATTACCGACGAAAAATATACCGTTGGAAATTAGCAACGGAAAGCATATGCTTTCCGTCGCTAAAATTGAGTGATTTAGCGACAGTATTACTACTCGTCGTTAAATTTGGATGGAATAAAAATTAGCGACGGAAGTTAGCGGCGAAAAAATACCGTCGCTAAATATGGAGGAAATTGTTGGCGGAATGAATAATTTTGAGTTTACCTACGGAAAATTCCGTAGGTAAATTCCGTCGGTAAATGGATTTAGCGACGGAAATTTTCGTTCCGTTGGTAAAAGGGCGGGAATTATTGACGGAATAAAATTTTTTTGAATTTACCTACAGAAATTTTCGTCGGTAATTCCGTCAGTAATTTCTTTTTAAATTCTGACATCTCTCTCCCACTTGTGTCTTCTCCTTCCTTTCCTCTTCTTCCTTCTTCCTGTGTCTCTTCTTTGATTTTCTTAGAGCTCATTTCTCTGTTGTGGACTCTTTTTCTGCTCGTCGGTGTTGTCTTCTCCAACCATTATCATCGTGTCCTTCAGTGGAGGTATTTTTACAACTATTGTTGTGATTTTTCATATATTGGATGAAAGTTAATTTGGGTATTTATTACTTTTGTTTATTTGTGTATCTTGTGATTAGAAAATAACTTTAAGGTATAAATATTAGTGATAGAAGGGACAAGACGTGATTTTAGTTGTGATATTGGGATAAATTTCTGATACATGTAAGGTGATTGATGAAATGTCTGTTCTTTAAAAAAATAATTTCAGTTCTTTATTTTCGGTTCTTTTTTAGTATGAATTTCATTATTTCAATTCTTTTACTTCAAATAATGAAGTTATCTTCAAGGCAGCTTCTACAGAAACTAAACATTTTGCAGGTAAATTTTAAAAAATAGTTTTCAGCAAATTTACTTACGGAAAAAAATTTCCGTTGGTAAAATATTGGATTTAACGACGGAATTTTTTTCGTCGCTAATTACCGACAGAATAGCAAATTCCGTTAGTAATTTTCTGACAAAAAATTTTTTATTTTATACCGTCGGTAATTCCGTAGGTAAATTTACCGACGGTATAATTTTCGTCGGTAAATAAGGTTACCGACGGAATATGTCCAAATTCGGTCGGTAATTTCTGTCGCTAAAATACATTTTTCTTGTAGTGCAAGTAGTAATTTGACGAGCTTCTTTAAACTCACAAGTGTATATTTTTCAAGGTTCTTTAACCTTCAATACTAGTAGTTTTTTGCTAACCTCTACAAGCTCTCAATCAAATGATAAAATAATTTGCTCAATATGAGCATCAATAATCACTCTCTCAAAAAAATTATCACTTTCAAAGACACAAAAGATTTGATAATGATATGACTTTGAAAAGTACTGATGTTGTGAATGTATATCAAAAATCTAGCTTCTTTGATTTTTCTGCATATCTGTGTGTATCATAACTGTAGTGGTACTTCCTTAAATAGGTATTTCCTTCAACTAGTTGTTGCTTAATCTTCAACATTATCTCTGCTGAAATCTTCAATATTTAAAAGTTAAGAAGAGCACTTTGTCAAGGCTTCTGGAGCTGATTATTCGAAGTAATAAGATTCTTTCGAATGTCATGGAACCATTTCTAAAATGTAAGTTTATAAAGAAGGATCCTGCAAGAAAGAAATCAATTATTCCATGATTTTATTTTCTTTTATGAATTATATCATTGCCTATATAAGGAAATAAATCCAATTTAAATTTTGAAATATTATACAGTTATCATCAAAATCTTTAGTCATAGACCTTAAGCTAACAATCTCCCCCTTTTTTATGATGAAAAACAATAAAAGATATATTTTCAAAATTCAAATAATAATAAAGAATTTTGAAAGATACCTGTAAACTTTACTTGCAGTAATAATTAGAAGGAGCCTGACTTTTAAAGGAAAGAACCTATTGCTTATTTATCACAAATTTAAACTCCACAAGTTTAGCAATATTTCAATAAAATATATCATCAATAACAAATATATTATCAATGCAAATATATTATCAATGCAATATTTGAAAATATATCATTAAGGTAAAGTATATCATTTTAATTCTCCCCCTTTGTCATTATCAAAAAAATAGAGGGAAAGAGTAATGAAGGCAATAAACAAGATCATAAATATATAGGAATAGACGAAGCAAAAAAAAAGAAAGAAACATTAATCAGACGTTTTTCTAAGCAATATTTGCAAGTCATGAATCTATTTTTGCATGCGGTCTATTTGGTTACGCATTTGATCTTGAATGGAAAGAATTTCTTTCAAATGTTGAAGGATTAGATCATTGGAGCTCTTGAGAGGAACAAGAGTTGACTTTTGTGGGGTAGGACCTAAAAGATCTGCTACTCTTTCTACTTTCTTGTCTACCCACACATTATCTGTAGCACCCCACTCTCACAAGATCCGAACCCGACATCGATAGTGATATCCGAGTCCGTGCCCCGCGAGGGTGGTGTGCTAAAGCATTCAATCTTTCAAAAGCCCACAAAATATTTTCTTACCAAAAACGATAACACAAAATGCAAAAATCGAAACTCAAATTGAGCCCACATTTATTCATAAACATTTTCACTTAACACAATTTTCAATAACCATTCGGGCCCCTTTCACAATTTAAAACACTTGTGTCATCTCAACATAAAATTTTATATAAAAAGATGCAGAGTATACAATTCAATCCAAAATGTGAAAAAACACTAATACAGACGCGAACTGATCCCGACTTCTATCCTTCACTTGAAAACTGTATGGATACTCCCGTTGGTCTAACGGGGTATTCTTCAAATCCTGAAAAATATTTGCAAATTTTGGGTGAGTTTTGCAAACTCAATGAGTGACCATCCTCGATGGCTCACCCAGTCACATAACACATATACATATGTCATACAGAATTCAAATTTCACATTCAGATCCTTTAGACATTCATATGATGCATATGCCACTTGTATGAGACTCACATTCGTTCTTATTGTTGTGATTGAGTGCCTTTCACATATACAGAGTACTGGCCCGTAGGCTTAGTCGAATCAGAATACTAGCTCGTAGGCTTAGTCGAATCACATAATCACGGAGCATAGCTCTACATGAAAGCGCTTCATACAGGCGAGTCAAGTCACAACGCCTTTATATTTCATGCATTCATGCCATGGAATGCATCACTTACATTGCATGCACTTATTCGATC
>JANPWT010313086.1:0-14403 GCA_024678245.1 Erythroxylum densum | reverse complement strand
TGTGGATAAGTGTTCTCTAACAAAATGATCAAAGATAGATTTTGATGTATTTGTTAATGATATTGGGTTGAAATGAGCTTGGAAATGAAGTAGAAGAGATGGTTTAGGTTAATATGGGTTATGTGTGAAAGGTGGGAAGTGAAAAGATGAAAAATGTAGCAAAATATGTCTTCGGTGTCAGTTTCAGGACAAGTTCGCCGCATCGAACTTCTGACTTAGCCACGACGAAGTCCATTTTTCCTACACAGACATATTTTGATTTTGATTTGGTGTAGACTAGAGACATAGGGATACAAATTGTATTAAGGAATAAAGTCTAAATTCAATCTCTAAGAATTTTAATTTCAAGATGGAAGTTGAGCATAGAATTTTGTTTCAGCATAAGATATAGTCCAAATTGTTAAAGTATGACTTTCCGATTTCTAAACCAATTGAATGGAATTTTGGTTATTGTTTAAGGAAATCAAGTGAGGCAAGACGAGCAAGAGGAAAGACATCTTTGAGCAAGGTTTAACCAAGGAATTCAAGTTGGGTTTCATGTTTATAATAGAGTTACTAAGCCATGGACATTTTTCTTTCAAAGTAAGAAAATAAAATGATTTCAAATTGCTTCGTACTTGTTGCAATATTTCTTTTGATTGATCTAAGAAATTGTTACATGTTTGGTACTTGAATTATTGATGTTTATGAGATGAATATGGGAAATGGTTTTGAAATATATGATGCTTATGAAAATCATATTTCTGAAAAGTGCCTCTTTGGGCAATATACTTTGCAAGTCATGAAATACATGTTATGTGGATTTGTGATGATCCCCTAAGTAAAGTCAAATGTACATTAACAAAAGGCTTCTCCCACCTACCCGCTAGTGACATGGAGCTCCTTCATGGACTCCCATAAGTTCATGGCTACGCAAGACCATTAAGTGAGCTTGCAATAGTATGTTTTGTTCACAGCTACACAGGACCATTATGTGAAAATGTGTAGTACATTTTGTTTTGGACCTACCCAAACTATTTCTGATGTGCTTATGTGTTTATGATTTGTGACAAGTTTGATGAATTCAAGATTTATCATGTTTATGAATCGCTTGATAAGTTGTGAATTTAGGAAATATGTTTTATACGAACTTCAATGTGAATTTTACAATGGAAATAAATATTTCAATAGTTTTTGCTTGTTTCTAGGTTATAAACTTGTTACCCGTGAGCTTTAAACTCACCCCCTTTCGGTTCCATCATCAAGTGATGAGAAAAAGATCGAGTGAAAGAGAATCAAGGCATCACTCCAGATTTGCATGTTTTGTTTTCTTTTGGAATAGTTTATGTAAAACAAGGTTGTAGTCGCTTGTTGAGCAATTATAGTTCAAGTATTTTATGTATTTTCAGATTTTGTGAAACATGGTGTTGTGGCTTGGAATGCCCATTAAATCTTTGTAAAACCCTTTTCTATCGATGATATTGAAATATGATTGTGGTTTTGGCTCATGACTCTCAAAGTCTGCACATTACATTTTCAAGATTTCATAGGGGTAAGAATTTGTGTTCTGACTTTTAGGGCAAAACTGTATTCATCTAGGTTGAATTAGACAAAGTAAAGTTGTAGATTATCTTTCTAGCTATGCAACTATATAAAGTATGAAATTTTTGGACATCGGAGTTAAGAGATATGATCATTATAAGTGGTGATGATGCATAGGATGTATATAAAGAACAACTATAGTACATGATGAGAATTGCTGTATGTGATGAATCATTTGAGTAGAGATTTGAGAGTTTAAAGAAATAAACTTAGTATTTGAGTTGATATGAAGTGATATTGTGCTAGAAGGGTTGAATTTGGGAAGATTTTGAGTGAATGTGATGTTAGAATGGAGGTAGGAACCATTGGAAATGCTTTGGAGGGACTTTTGTATCACCAATGTCTGTTAGATGGACTTTAGGTCCATTAAATGAACCTCCTCAAGTCTAAAAATGCTCCCAGCCTAGTCCATGTCTGCTAAATGGATATTAGGTCTATTAAACAGACCTTTACGGGTCTGGAAAATGTTCCAGACCCTGTGTATGTCTGCTAGGTACAGGTGTATGTCCGGTTAACAGACATACACTATACACTTTCATAAATTCACAATTTTAACCCTCTAGATGGAAAATCACTCTTTTGGATCTTCATAAAAGTTGTAGATCTCAAATTTCAATCAGATATCTCTAGTGAAAGTTATGTCAATTGTCCCAGGATAGGTACAATAGAATGAGGACATAATCATGTTTGATTCTTTTGGCCATAACTTCATCATCCGACCTTAAAATGAAGTTATTCTTGAACCAATAGATTCCTAACACATTTTTATATCTCTAAATAAAAATTGGTATCCATTGGTGTTGATTTGAAAAATATTGATGGAAAGATAGTGAGGGAATCGATTGGAGGAGCATGACTTGGTTATGAGCATACTTTGGTTTTTAAGCATATCTTGATCTATATTGATTGAAAATGAAAATTTTGAGATGTTATAAGAATGAAGATGAATTGATGATGACTAATGGGAGTTCATGAAAATAATCCTACAAGATAATACACACGCTTACGATTTATGACATCTGAATAGTTGGACTTCGAAAATGGGGTCTAACATAATGTGTCAGTTTATAACACAGATGCAACTGTGATACTTAATGCAGGCAGTGTTTGCGTTTTAAGGTTACTGTTTGCATTTTAAGTGAGGTTTTTAAACGTAAAAATGAGCGTGGTCTATCCATCTTAATTGGTCACATTATGAACAGTGGGGTGGTGGTGGAAGGGAGCTTGTGGGAGAGGGAGTGAGACATGAATAGTGCCTTGGACCACCATCTTTATTTTTCAAATCAATGAATAGGAGAGCACTATCATGAAAGATAACAGAGGTGGAGGCTTTAAAGATTCTTATTCATTCTTTTCACCACCAAAGCATACAGAGAAGATGATCACGATTGAAGCATAAAAATAGAGATGGAAGGCTAGCTTCTCGATGTCAGTTCATCGAGAATATCAATGCTAAGTCACGGTTATTCCATTTTGATCATTTTAAGGTTGTAATTTCTTTTGAAATTGTTGTTTTGTTGGTGTTGATCTGATTGTATGTTGGAATAAATGATCTTAATCCTTATTTTGATTGTTTTATTTTGAACCTATTCCTAAAACATTGAATGTAATATGTAATCGTTACTTTTGATGTTTGTGCATCTAATGATCATTAATCATTAATCATTAGGAATAACATAATTTAGGTTAGATAACCTGAACATATGAGGTTACTGCCTATATTCATCATTTTCAAATTCGTAATGTTACTGCCAAATTGAATATATAGATCGTATCCTAGGTTATTTGGTAGATAGGTTTAATTAATGATTGTGTCTTGATTAAACACAACCTAAGGAAAAATTGAGATTAGTAAAGCATTATGTTACTCTCAAATCAACAGTCTGAAGAGAGTTGCAAAGCCGTTAGGATGATGGAATATGCTTGATCGTGTTTTGGTCGAGATTGACTCTAGAACTAGACCTTACTTATATTTGACATGTTTCTCATTTTCAATTGCCTGTTTTAATTTGTTTGTGATAATTTGCTTTTACTTTAATTTCTAAATTGCTGAAAATACAAAAACTCCCATATATTTTCCTTGAATCAATTAATTTTGTTATATAGATTGCATCAATCTAGAGATTGAGAGAACATTGCAGAGATTGCGTAGGGAAGCCAAGTCAACTTTGGTAAACAAATTGGAATCAAAATTTGAAGACACAATGGCAAATCTGAGAACTCTGAAGGAGTTGGTTGCACCCGATTAACTCAAAGACCATATGCATAACATTTCTGAATTTCACTGAACATGTTACCTTTAAGTTAAAATCTGGATTAATTCATTTATTGCCTAACTTTCATGGTCTTACAGGTGGGGATGCATATAAGCATCTTAAGGAACTCGATGTGGTGTGTCTGAGCATGAAGCCTCATGAGGTGACCTACAAGTAGATCATATTGAGGGCCTTTCAATTCTTACTCAAAGATGTAATAAAGGATTGGTTATTTGACTTACCAGCTGGAAGTGTGAATACTTGGTTAGAGATGAAGAGATTATTCTTGGAAAAATATTTTCCAACCTAAAAAATAGTAAGTATTCAGAAGAAGAAATGTGGTATTATGCAACACAATGGAGAATCTATTTACAAGTACTAGGAGCGATTCAAGAAGTTATGTGCTATTTGTCTACATCACAACATATCAGAGTAAGTTCTTATCCATATTTTTATGAAGGATTGCTACCGATGGAGAGGAGTTTGGTCAATGCGACAAGCGGTGGGGTACTTTATGAGAAGATTCCTATTGAAGCTAGGATATTACTTGAGTTAATGGCCATTAACACCCAACAATTTGACACTCTCAATGATCTTCGACGGGTGAATAAGGTAAGCACTTCATATATTGAACATCATTTAGATGAACTGACATCTTTTGTGAGACAGATTGTAGTTGGACAGGCACAAGTGAAAGTGTGCAGGACATGTTCAAACATGAGGCATCTAACTAATGAGTGCCTAACGTTGCAAGAGGGGAGTATAGAGTACGTGAATGCTGCAGGAGGGAACTTCCCGAACCAATACAATCCGTACTCATAGAAGTATAACACAGTTGTTGGGGTTATGTAAATATAGTGCCCTAGAAAGAAAGTGTATTTAGATATAACTTAATCCTCTTTTAGTTACATTTTTGTAATAAAAATATTTATTATTAATAAAACAAAAGAGTTTTGTTTTATTTGTATAAGCATAATATAACTAGTTATAAGGTACCAAGATTCTTTTGTATGTAATATACATATACATAGAGTTGTATGGGAAACATGTATATTATTAAAGTCTAAATTAATTGATTCATTGTTGAATAATCAAGTTGGTCGTTTGATTATGGTTTTGATGGTAGTGTTGCGATTTATCTCCATGTAAGTAAAGGAGTTTACTTCAAGGGAAAGATGAGTTTCATATCATGATAGTAGTTGACTATTGATAATGACACTATTAAATGAATATGGAATCACGTATATTTTCAAAGAATAAAGTAGGTCATTTCTTTATTCTTAAAACATACACTTTCTGTCTTTTACAAGGGCGCTACTTGGGAGGTAACTTAAGGGAAGTTAATTTATGTCTTTTACATTTTTACATTTGTTATTTTTGTTAACTACTCCATTTCTTGTATTTGATTTTACATTGAGGACAATGTAAGTTTTAAGTGTGGGGGTGGGTATATTAGTTTTAATGCATGTTTTTGAGCTTAATTATAGCTTATGTGACTTCTTAGGTAGTTTTCAAAATCGAACAAACAAAATAAAATTTTTTCTTATTTTCTATTGATTTTAAGATTATTTAGTCATAATTATAGTGTGAATTGATTAGTAAAATCCATAACAAAATTTGGCATATACTTTTTCTCTTGTGGTTTGTAATGTGCTTTATTCTTAGAAGAGCGGTGACTAGTGGTAAACAAAAACCAGTGAGGTTTTGAGCCTATTAGATTGACACATCTATATCAATCTCACTGTTTTGTTTCCTATGTGTGACCTTCATGACATATACATCCTTACTTTGAGTTAATTTTCTATTTGAGACCAAATTTTTATCACATGCATTTTTATGAAAATGATTACACATTCTTTGTCGATTACGAGCTACATTAGCCAAATAGCCTACCCAACTAGTTGAATTTTCCTTTTCTAACCCCTTTGAGCTTAATTTTCCTGTTCTTTTATATAAACCACATTACATGCTCTTAACCAAATGCCCTACCTAAGTCTTAAAGCTAGTGGAGCATTTGTTAATTGTTGATGAACGTGATTGTATAAAAGCCTAAGTGTAGGGGTATGCATACATGTAGGTTGGTTATATTTGCTAAAATTCCATTTTATGAATACTATATTGATGTAGCTTCTATCACTTCTACTTTTGAAAAAAAGAAAAAAACTGAGTTTGAATGAAAGTATCAAGGAGGAAATACCATTATTGTGAAAATTTGTTAATAGTTTATCCTCTTTAAGTTGTATTGATTGGGTATTTGAATATATTACATATGAGGCGGATGTGGTTTTGGATTGAGAACTTTTTGTGTTATGTTCATGTGGATTAAGGTGTGATAGTTGAATTAAGTTGTGAAGTATAATTGTTGCATTATTCATGGCTAACAGTACTCAATTTTGAATGAATGGTAACTTATGCCTTTGATATCTCATTGAGTATTACTTTTGCTTCATTAACTTAATGGCTTTTTATGCTACATTAAATAAAATACATCTAAGCTTACCTTTGCCTACGTTACAATCTTAGAAATGTTTCTTAATTCATGATTATGCATGTGATTTTTAGTCTGGAGAAATTAACTGATATGCAAAGTTATAGACTATTGTGATCATGAATGGTGTTTAAGTGTACCCATGAAAATATCTTGTTTAATCACCTTCTGTCTAAGTTTACCTCTAGATTACCTAATTTTTAAGGATAGTGAATATTGATTGATCATTAGTAGAAGCTTTGAATGTTGGGTTTTTGCTTAGGTTTTGAGAGTCATTCACCTTTAGATATGGTTATCTTCTCTTAAGAAATGTTGAAATGGGTAAAAGTTTTGGTTTGTGATTTTGATTTTGATGATTTTCTGGAGGGCAGTAAAGGCTAAGTATAGGGGAACTTGATATGTGTTTAAATTTTGATTAATTTGATATTCTATGCTTAGATATTAATGTCTTAGAAATGCTTAAGATACTCACTTTGACTCATTTGCGACTTTAGGAACAATTCGGAAAAAAAGAAGTTAAAGTGAGTTGAAAGTATGATAAATAGGCCATTTTTTGAAGATCAATACTCACTTGTCTTCTTAGAGTGAGACAAAGAAAATTAGAGCAAGAAGAAAATAAGAAAAAATCCTGATTACTTACGGGAAAGAAATAAAAAAAGAGAAGCTTAGCGTACAAATTGCATGTCCCATGCACGTCTAATTAATGGAGCAACATGCAAAAAAAAAGGGGCAATAAGTTAAGCAAGAAATGACAGTAGTTGGGGAGAAGTCAATAGTAAAATGATAGTGTAAAAACCAAGATAAAGTGCAAGTCATCTGCATTCAACGCATACAATGCATCTGTTTACAATGCAAATGCAACTGCATTTTGAGGTTACTGTTTACATTTTAAATGAGGGTTTTAAACATGAATAGGAACGTGATTGATCCATCTTAATTGTTCACATCATGAACAGTGGGGGTGGCGAAAAAAGAGAGGGAGTGAGAGAGGGAGTGAGACATGAATAGTGCCTTGGACCACCATCTTTATTTGTCAAATCAATGAATAGGAAAGCACTAGCATGAAAGACAACAGAGGTGAAGGCTTTAAAGATATTATTCGTTCTTTTCACCACTGAAGCATATAGAGAAGATGAATCACGATAAGAGCATAAAAATAAAGATAGAAGGCTAGCTTTTTGATGTTGGTTCAGCAGGAATATTGATGTTAAGTCACGGTTATGCTATTTTTATCATTTTAAGGTTCTAATTTCTTTTCAGATTGTTGTGTTATTGGTGTTGATTTGATTGGGTTTTGGAATGAATGATCTCAATAAGTCATTTGATTGTTTTATTCAAAACTATTGCTAAAACAATGAATATAATTGTTACTTTTGATGTTTATGAGTAGCATCTAATGATCGTTAATCATTAAAAACAACATAATTTTTGTTAGATAACTTGAACATGTGGGGTTACTGCCTATATTGATCGTTTTCCAATTCATAATGCAGCTGCCAAATTGAATCTAGAGATCATAACCTAGGTTATTCAGTAGTTAGGTTTAATTAATGATCATATCTTGATTAAATACAACCTAAAGGAAAACCGAGATTAGTAAAGCGTTCTATTAGTCTCAGATCAATAGTCCAAAGAGTTGTAAAGACATTAGGATGATGGAATATGTTTGATTGTGCTTAGGCTAAGATTGACCATAGAATTGGACCTTACTTATATTCGACACTCTTCTCATTTTCAATTCATTGTTTTAATTTATTTTCGATATTTTACTTTTACTTTAATTTCTAAATTGCTTAAAATCTAAAATCCCTCATATGCTTTCCTTGCATCAATTAATTTAATTATAGAAATTAACCGAACATTCCTTGTGGATTCGATCCCGACTTAATATAACTATATATTTTAGTGTGTAGAGTCAGGTAAATTTTTACAGTGCACTCAACATGGGCTATCAGTTTCATACTAAAAAAACCACATCAAGCTGCTTAAGATGCTTATGAGCATCATCACCTGCAAGAATATGAAAATTAGGTAAAAGATGTATTGACATAGCGCATCGTAACACTACTCAAAATAACTAGACATATAATTATAACAGTGATGACTCCAGGTCAATCCCGTAAAGAGTACGTGTAAAGCTTTTAAAATGAAATCGTTTAGTGTTTATATTATGGGGGATTTGTTGGTTTTTAAATAAGAAATTAAAACAAAAAAAATAAAAAAATTAAAGAAAGCGTCCAAAAATGATGAAATGTGATGAATGCATTAGGGACTTAGTTATCGGTTCATTCTCAGCCCACAAACAATTAAACATACTTCTCTGAGTTGTTATTCTCATACCTCTCTTAGCAACTATTAATTGTACGTTAGCAATAAGCTCTATTAGCCCTAGTTTTCCATTAGACCATATTTAATTAAATAGAGTTCATTAATTAAACCTAGCTATCAAATAACCTAAAATAAGCTCTCTAAATATAACTGGACAACTGCATTATAAGTTAAGAAAATAGATTAATCAAGGAAAATACCATACTAGATTGGGTCATTTAACCTAGGTTATCTTATCCTTAATGATTGAAAACCATTAGTTGCCATAAATAATCAAAAACATAATAATTACTTATTGTATTCAATTATAGTAATGGGTTTCAATAAACACAAGATAACATAATCAATTCTACGAGAGAAAGAAAAACAAACACAATGGAGAGAACACTTAACCGAGCTCTTCGATGTTAATATCAACTCCGCATCGGCGTCAAGAAATTCTACCCTACATGGGTCTACAAGGAAATGGCTTTGCTCTTACTTTTCTTCAAAACTAAGACCTCATGACTCCAAAATGCCTTGTCTTTAATAAGTTTTTTCTATGGCACATGTCTATTTATATTAAAAGCTAAGGTTTAGGTGCTAGATGTTTAGTCACGGGCATGACTATGTTGCTCACGACCATGAATGGCTTAGATGAGGTTCACAACCATGAATCTCTTTTTCATGGGCATGATAAGGAGTGTCACAAGTGTGAGATGAGTCTCAAGCCCATGACACCTTTGTCTCTCATAGCCATGACAATTTCATGCATGGCCGTGAGCTACTATACACCATATATACATCATGTTTTTGCATTTTCTTGTCCCTTCTTACTTTAATCCTTCTCCTTCTTAGTCTATTAAGACAAAGGAGTGTGAATCTCAAGAAGACGACTCAAAATTGTGCTTTTGGCTCACTTTAGCTCTTTCGGATCGAAATTATACCAAAAACCAAATATGAACTAAAGTGGATATCTTAAGCATTTTATAATATTAATCTCTAAGTGTTATGGAATAAATGTAAAATCAATTAAGAACATATCATGTATCAAACTCGAATTAAGCTTACAAGTAATATGTTTCACAAAATTTGGGAAAGTAATACATGAAAGTCTTTGAGTTAAGTTTGGGGCAGCCAACTCCCTTAAATTTCTCAGATTAGCCATAGCTTCCTACAAATTAATTACTTGCTTTATTGCTAGAGTTTTTCTATTTTCCCTTGGCAAACTTTGTAGTTTCCTTTCAATATCAGGATCAATTTATAAAGGATCTTAATGAGGAGATCTAGTCACTATTATAAAGAACACTAAAATATAAAAATTTCAAGAAACAAATATAAAAACTAATGATAAGTAAATATATATACAAAATAAAATTTAATATCACACGTAAAATTAAATCATTTCACTCACCAAAAATAGTGCCAAAAATTTTATTACATACTAAAAACATTAGAAAATAATACCTAACTTTACACAACTAAATTTGTAGTAGTGGTGAGAAAGGATTGTACCCACAAGGAGTGTGAGATTAGCTTTTGTAAATTAGGGAGTTTCGGTTGAATTCAATTGACACAATAAAGTAAAAAGAAACTATTAAAGACAAATTAAATCACACAATTCAAAATTACAAGGGTTAATTAATGGGCTTTGAATCCAGTTCATAGTTCAATCTTAGCCTTCATATGAATATGCATAGTTAATTGTCATATTGCTATTGTACCTCTCTTTGAAACTATTAACTATAGATTAACAACAAACTCTATTAATACACTACAAGAAAATTACTGATTACTGATGAAAAGTTATGGACAAAAAAAATCGTAGTAAATTACTGACGAAACATTATATTTCATGGGTAACATTGTCAGGAAAAATTCCATTTTGTGATGGACAAAATCTTTGTTGACAAATTATCTCGATAATTTATTGAAGAGAATATAGTGACAGATGGAAAATGTCCGTCGATAAAATAGGCGGGAATGCTTGACGGCATAGATAAGCGTCAAAGTGTACTAATAAAAAACATTTTTATCGGTAAAGTACCAACGGAATCATTATTTCATTAGTAAAATTGAAAGATAACTGTTTGACTTCAACATTTTTAATTTAACATCAAACGATGTCACTTCTGTTTAACCTAAACGCTACCGAAGCCCCCCTCTTCCATCATCATTTTCCTTTTCTCTCTGTCAATTTTCTCCTCAGTTAGTTTTCCTCCCCATCGTCACCTTTTGGTCTCTGCCATCCTTGTCTCTATCGTCATCCTCATAGCTGTTGCCGTCCTCGTCTCTGTTTAAGATGGGTTTTGTATCGATTTTGTGAAAATGTTGTTTTATATCGATTTTTTGAAATTTTGTTGATGAGTGAGTGAGTTTTATACCAATTTTGTGAAATGTTGTTGATGCATTATATTTGTTTTATTTGGATTTTACCATTATTGTGTGATGAATCAAAAATTTGAGCTAAAATCGATTACGAATGACCGTTGAAATGGCACTTGAAACTCAACTAGTAATGTGTGTTTCAACAACTATTTTTCTTCTCTTCTTCATGCCTTTTTTGCTTCATTTTAAGAAGATGAAACCTTAACTTTTAGGCAAAACATGGTATTGCACCTTCTAAAAGATTAGTATAATTTTATTTTAATAGAATTTGGAATAGACCTTACCTTTTCCTTGATTCTTTTAAAGAAAGGATTATTTACTGAACCAAATAGAGAAAGATTTATATGGAACGTAAAAATATAGAAGTATTGGTTAGATGATTACCAAGATTTAAACCTTAATTTGGAGTTAGGGCAATTTCATCTAACATAGATTTTTCAATTATAATTTTTCAATATATACAGTAAATTTCCTTACACAATTACATCTAAAAATAAAAATAATCATATCATAAAGAAATTTTATATTCCTATACTAATATATAAGATTAGTCGAATAATAACTATAATCTTATAATTATGAAATCAATTCCTATAATTGTAGACAAATTATAATTCCCAATCAATTATTGGATTACTCATATCAAGATTCTCTCTAAAGTTAAAGTATAAATATTTATAATACCTAATTTGTCAATGATATCATGAAATTTATAATATTCAGTGTATCATAAAAATTTAGGATCTCACAAATTCTTGAAAACTTTGTATACTGCATATATAAGGTTTTACAACATTTTTCATTTAGTCTTATCATTTCATATTTCTTTAAAAAAATTTAGCTTTATGCAATTTGTTGAATTTTGAAATTTTGTGAATTTCATTGATCCTTTATAAAAGTACAAACATTTTGGTATTGTCTTTTGAAATGAGGGGTTTAAGTGAGTTATTACATTCGTGGAATAACCTAACTTTTTCTTAATTATGAAAAATATCAATTGCAAGCAATTTTAATCAAACTTGCATACCTTATATATGAGTTGCTTATCCTCCAACAAACTAGTTCTTGAATCTTTTTATAGTTTGCATACACATTAACTTGACTTAAAAAGATCACTCTTGGATTCCTCTATATGAGATTAACAAAGTTATGAATTATATCAGTTATCGGTGTACCAAGTATCTTGCCTAACATAAATCATTATAATTATTGTACAAGTAGCTTGCTTATCCTAATTAGAAAGATAAGAAGATATTTTTCTACTCAGGGATGCGATGTATTGGACATAAAAAAATAAGATAATGATCACTTTGTTTTGATCACTTTAAGGATTATCGCATTATAACTTTACATCTCCTATATGGCCAGCCATCAACTTTATTAATCCATACAAAATGATATGGCATAATTCCACTATATTCCAATAGTGCATGCAAATAATGATGTTCATTATCATTGAATGAAAAATGCGAATGGAATAATCTTCCTAATAAATTGTACAGTATCATCACCCTGATAGTCTTCCTTCTTCCAAAAATAATATATATAATCACTCGATGCAAAAATGCACAATTGGTGAGGTTATGTATGAAATTAGTGAACATTTAAATATAATTCAAGTCATGCAACTACTATGAGTTGTAGAGTTATAAAACCCCCAAAATTTTCAATGTCTAGAACCATAGTGGTGCCAATATAATACATGTCACAATGATCCCCATGTGTTGAATTGATGTACTACAAACTCTTTATGTTTCATGATTATTATTTCAATGCAAGATCAATCTCCTAGTACTAATATTAAGAATAAGAGACCCTTGTTCTTGAAGGAATCGAAAAAATTATGAAAATTTCAAACTATTTTCTTCTATGGAGCTATAGATATCATAAGTTTTCTACCTCCTTTGACATGGTGATGGTCGTATGTGGTGTTATGAGGTAGAAAAATTGGGGTAGTTTGAATATTGAAGATTTAAAGCTTGTTAGGTAAGAATTAAGTTGTATGTTCTTAAATTAGTAGTTAGAAGCATTTTTTGTGATTTATTATGCATTAATTTCATGAAGCTTGTGTCTTGATGGTATGGGTATAAGTGCATGTTTGTGTGAGGAGGAATGACTTACCATGTTTTGGATTGGTTTAAGTGTTTTGGCTTAAGTTTGAGGATGTGAGATGAGTGGTAATTAAAGTAAGAAAATTGTGTGTGTGTTTGCTGCCAATTTGTGACTACTTATTCAAGTGAATGGCTTGATGAACTTGTGGCTGATTTCTTGGTTAAATTGGATGCTTATTGATGTAGGAATGGTGTTAGGATGAAAGGAGTAGAGTTAGGTATAAAATATGAAAAATTTACTTTGTGTATGTTTCAGGTATTTGATCATAACTTTTGATATGGTTATGCTATTGAGTTGAGGTTTAGCTTGAATTACACTTGAGAAGTTTGATTCGAATTCTTATGAAGGAAGTTCTATCCAATTGTAGCTTGAAGGCTTTTGAATTTTGCTTAAAAAGTGAGACATATGTGCAGGGTGAATAGTGATGAGGCTAACATTGATGATTTGTGACCAGAAACTTTGGGAAAATTTCGAAGGCTAAAGTAGACAGACTTTGGGAAATTGGTTTTTATGAAAGTTGAAGAATTTCTTGTTAGCTTTCTATCGCCACTAAGTATGACATTTTTCAATTTTTAGGTTGAAAGTTATGGCTTGTTAACTTTCAGATGGTTTTTCAAAGATTAATGTATTTTGTGTGTAGATGTCTCTAAGTGTATAGGATTTGTGATTTATGTGTTCTGACGCCAATTTTGGACTGTTATGGTTTAAAGTAGCTCAAGTGATCTTATGGAAAGTTGTATATGAATGTCTTAGCTTTGTAATGAGGTAATGAGGTATAATATGCGAATTTTGAATGTAGGGATTGTAAGTTATGAATTTTTAAAGATTGGATATGGTTTAGATTCTATGCTGTCTTAACACTCTTTAACAGGACAACCACAATAATGGGAGAATTTGATCTAGTTAGACATGGAATTTGATTCTAAGTCCTTCATGAGAATTGTAGCATGTTTTCTGATCTTTTTAGTGATATAGAGTATGTAATTTTTCGATAATGGGATAGGAAGTTATGCTTTTTGAAAGATTGTGTTACTGTTGAAAATGACTTATATAGGTAGAAACTTTGATTGAGAATGTGATTTGTTTAGAGGTTGAATTTGCTTCCAAGTTGTGCATGAAAGTTGTGGAATATGTTTTTCTCTTTTGATTGATATAAAACTTGGAATTTTTGGCAAAGGGGATGGAAAGTTATGATTTTTGGAAAAATGTTGTACTGTTTTGTACTGTTGTGAATGTTAATGTGAAGGCAGTAGCTTTGATTGAATTTTTGAC
>JANPWT010309784.1:0-14457 GCA_024678245.1 Erythroxylum densum | reverse complement strand
TTTTTCCTTCTTGTTTCCTGAATAATATTGAGCGATTATTCTTTATCTACTGTGATCTAAACGCATCAGCACTTTAATCAATTCCTAACAGCCAACAAGTGTTCGAGGACTTAAATAAATATTTATAGAGCCTAAATCTACCCACTACACCTTGAATTAGACAAATGTTTGTACCTATATAATATATTTCCTTATAGATACTATGTACAGTTCTAGTACTATAATATGAACAATAGAGGCCAATCTATTACGTGAGTCAAATTTTCTAATGCTTAAAGGTTATTCATATGTTAATGAAGAAATTTGTATTGACTATCGTCATATTAGCACGAAAACTAATTCCTTACGGGCTCACAATGTTGTTATTGACACAAATCTATCATTATAATAACTCTTACAAAAATTGAAAACGTTAGGGAGAATGGTTAGATGGTTGGTGGAGATTAGTGAATTTGATATCATTTTCATAATGTGGACATAAGTGAAAATCTTAATTATTGGATGCTTTTGTTTTCAAATGAACCATTCCTATTAATAGCTTATACTCAAGCGAGACGGTTACAAAACCTTCACTGATTAAAACCAAGTTTATTAATGACACATTATGTGAAGAAAGGAGTAGGGCTAGCATAGTTATCCATGGACCATATCAATTTAACATCAAATACTGTCAAAAATATAAATGACTTCAAAAAATAGGGCAAAATATGAGGCCATTGTATATCAAATAAAAATAGTCATTCACTTACATATACAAGGGGCAAATAAGTTTGATTCATTATTTATTGTTCATAAACTAAATGAGTCTTTTACAAATGAGAAAAACATATGCAAATAATTTGCCTTCTTTTGAGCTTTAATAGAAGAGATGTTGGTCTAGGTGGAATATGTTCCCAGGGAGCAAAACATTTAGCATATCAGGTCTCAAAATTTGAAGCCAAAGGAATTAACCTTAGAGGTGCATTCTTAGAAGTTAATTAAAGGTTACACATATTAATATCAGGTTTATGCACATAGAGATGAAACTATCATACATTGGAGACTTTGATTAAAAAAACATAGAAAATGGAGATTTACCTATAGACCAACTTGTGGTGAGAAATCTTATCTATGAATTCACAAAATTCACTATTATCAATAGAAAATTATACAGAAACTCATACATATAGTATTTCAATGCCTTATCCCATAAAAACATAATTACAAGAGTATCACATGAGTTTACGTGGATCAATATAAGACAAGATACAATAGAACATGTCAAGACATATGATAAATAAGAAATATTTTTTTCATCACCAGCTTGTGGCATAGTATTCACTTATTTCTTTCATGATAATATTTATACAATGGGCCATGGACATCCTAGACTCATTCTTATTGGTGATCAAATAACATAAATTCATCTTGGTAATAGTAAATCTATTCACTCGGTATGGAGAGGGAAAGTTGTACTTGATTCTTGTAGGTGAGAAATTAAAGAAAATTTTAATGAATTACATGAGCAAATAAGGGATCCCTTGTGAAAATAATGGTCCTTAGTTTATTTGCCCAAGTCTCAAGAAATTTTGAAAGTTCTTGATAATTTGTTTTACACTTTTCATATCGATTTATAATGCATAGGAATTTATCTCAATTAAGTTGTGTATCCTTATTTCTCATGTCTAGAGCTTCAAATCTATTGACAACACATAACTAATAAGGGAAAACTGTACCTTACAAAAAATGAAGACACAAAGCAAATGTAAAGAACCTTATGTATCAATGATAGGTTAAAATTTTTAAACTAAAGAAGAGTCAGATGATAAGCTATTGAGAAAGGGCATTTGTGTTATTGAGGGTTGATATAACCAATAAACTTAAAGCTAATGGAAAGCTTACCCTGAATTAGGTAGACCTATATCATATGAAGGATATAAGAAACAAGGTTTGCACTTGAATTAAAGTGATAGGGTTATAAAGAGCGAAGTTAGGCACCTCTCCTTTTAATTGAGCTTAGATGGAGTGAAGATCCCAAAGACCTAAAATGGGCAACACATCTTGCCTTGCTTTGTTAATTGTGTTCTAGTTCAATAGTATCATCTTCTAAATCAATATGATGGATTCTTAAATTTTATGTATGAGCTCATTTCAAAATAACTCAAAATGATATACTAAGTGCTTAGAAAATGGTAGTTAAACACCTTAAGAATCATCAGGGCAAATTCCTAGCAAAATTAAAGGCTACATGCCTAATAGGATAATAAGCTAAATGCATCATAAAATGTTAGACCAAACACTTGGTAAAATGTTTCATAAAATGTTAAACTATGGATTTCCTCAACAATGCTCATCTTTTTTGGGCTATCGTAACTTGTATTTTAGTTAGTCGGGGGAAGTTAGCGAGTATATAAGAGGTTTGCTTCCTCTTCTAGCTTTTGGAAAGGCTTCTACTTTGCTTCCTTATCTCATGCTTGCTTATGCAAAGGCATAATTGTGAGAATTGAATAAAGGAAATGTCTAGAAAATGAATTTATCAAAAAATAAAAGTCTAGAAAAATGATAGACTTAAAAGTCTAGCAAAATCACATACTCATAATAACAAGCTAAAACTCTACCAAACAATAGACTTAAAATAATATGTTAAATGTCTAGAAAAACAAAAATGTAAACATTTTACAAAATAATATAACAAAACATCATTAAAAAATTATGGAAAATCATAAAGGTAATGAATATATAAAATTAACAAACATTCGAGCAACCTAATTAAGAACACCCTATGAAATCCATATAGGCCTAGAACACCTTTTAAAGGAGTGGAGTTGCATTATCATAGTTCTATACCTCTAAAATCTTGCTTTTGATGAAAGTACAACAAATATCTAGCTTGGATCTATTTTTTATGTAGTAAGTCTCCTATTACCGTGAGATTTGCAGTGTTGAAATTAGGGGAAAGTACAATAGACATCCCCATTAATTTGATCTCAATGAACTATTGCTTATATTTGTCCTTCAAATTGAATATTTCATCAACTTTTTCCTTGGAAAAGAATAAAGTAGTATGAACAAGTGTATTTTATACTTGATCCATATAAGGCTCTGAGGAAGAAATTAAATCTGAATTGAGAAAAATAAAATAATAAAGTAGTCCAAAGAATTGTATTCTAGACTTGAGCTATGCAGTGCTCTGAGGTACAATTAACTATATCTTTGTTAGTATCATTAAGGTGCTTCTCATCATTAAGAAGTACAAACACGCCTAAAACTATGGTGACATACTATTGGACTAAAAAATGGAATATCTAACGTTAACAAACTATCTACTGTTAAGTGGTTATTTCACTACAATAGCTTAAACTGTTGGGTGAGGCCAACTTAATTAGTTTTATATTTTTACTAACACACCTCATCAAGTAAAATCTCTTTGGGCTTGAAACTTGCACATGTTTACTCTACATTTTGCTAAATAATAGGTGGGTGGTAGGATTTGAACTCACGATCACTTGGTTACAAACGCTTTGATACCATGTTAAATGATCATTTTACCACAATAGCTTAAGCTTGTTGTATGAGGCCAAATTAATTGGTTTTATATATTCACTAACATACTCCCTCAAATGAAAGCCCTTTTGGGCTTAAAACTTGTATAGGCTCACTCTATCTTGTGCTGAATAATAGGTGGGTAGTAAGATTTGAACTCACGACCACTTAGTCACAAATGTTAAGATGTTGTGTGAGACCAACTTAATTGTTTTTATATATTCACTAGCATCTACGATAATAGAAACCATTAAACATGTGAGCTTTTTCTTTGTCACATTAAGACTTCGTGGGCATAAGTTGCAAAGATTTTATAAAGGCTTCAATAACAAATCTTCGATGATGTAAGGCTAACTTGCATTCAACTAGGGCCTTTGCTTATGTTGATAACAGGCTACCAAATATTTATTCCTATCATTAAATTAGAGTTTAGGATCTCTCAGCACAAGTTTGAATCCTCATTCACTTTCAAAGATAGGAATAACAACTTCCTTTTTCAACTTTTATGTTTCCTTGGGAAGCTTCCTACTTTGATTCTCATGTCATGCATCTAGATAGTACTATCCCGGATATTTCTCTATAAGCCTCAATTGATGCATTAATATAAATAAGTCAATTATAACTGCTATATTTCCTTGATGCTAGACTATTAGGAAGCCTAATATCAAACACCAAGAATGATGTTGAAATTGTCATAAGCTTAAATTTTGTCTCCCTTAACCATTCGAAACAAATATAGTAAGTAGCCAACTCAAATCATACCTATAATTATTATGATAATTGACTATCTCCATAGGTTTATAAAAAAACATGATCCCTCGTAATTTTGTGATTTTTTAATTCTTACAACATAGGAATGTTGAACTGTATTTTCTTACTGTCTATGTCTTTTTTTTTAAACGAAAGAATCCGTAGCCACAAATCACATCAACCAGGGGTACTCCGCATTAGACAAGTCATATACGACAGGCTCAATCGAGAGAGCATAAGTCGAGAGGATCAAACACAAGACTTTTTAGCCCTATGCCCCTCCACTCTACCAACTCAACCAACTCTAAAGGCCCGTCTACATCTATCTGAAACCTAAACTCATACTTTTCAACTTGGAAGTCTTTTATGACGCGAGGATAGATTCAAGAGTCACTGGCCATTCCTTACTGATGACAAAATCCTTGTCATCTACAACTATAAGCATGGGTCTTACTAACCTTTACTCAATAGTAGATACACTTGATGCTAGAGCCCTCTTTATTTGAAGAAATACTAGATTCACTCATAGACTTGATATATGAACTCTTTTCATTTGAAGAAACCGTATGTGCATATATTATTTTAGAAGAAGTAAAAATAAGAGCGTACGCTTACACTGAACTACAATTGTTCGAAAAGATTTCTCAAAATCTCATATATGTATTAAAACAAAAAAAAAAGTAAGGGCACAGACTACGAGACATTTTTGGAAAGTGGACACACAGCATATATTTCTCAGCAATATGGGACATATTGTACTTACGATACAAGACTCCATCTCCTATCAAAGGGCTCACAATCCTAGAAGATACTTCTTACATTATATATGAGTGGAATGATGCGATACACATAGATTAATTGCCCACCTCCAAGACATTTATTTCAATTCCTTTGTTACAAATCCTTTGTTACAAATCATGCTTGTAACTACGTTACAACTCATTAATTCAAACCTAATTTAGACACTTAAACCAAATTGGCTTCTTACGTTCTTCTTTTTTATATAAGACACGGCAAATTTCCGAGGGAATGGATCTCGTAGTTTATGTCTAGGTCTTCATTGGAGTACGCAGTTGGTTGTTAAAGACACCATGTTGAAGTCTCATAGTGAAAGCACGTGCATGGATCATTTCTATCTAGTCACAAACCCTAGGGTCATTAGCAACACATAAACAAAGAGTCTCAAAGTTTCAAGCTCTCTAATTACTATATTAAATGTTTACCATTACGAAGAGTACCCCTGTCCAAACTTGATTAGATAAAGTAAGCTACGAAGAGGATTAACAAAGGAGATAGAAATAAAATAATATAGACTGAAAGCAGAAATTAGCAGAGGAAACCAATTGATATCTCGTTATATGAGATGACAATTATCTTAATTTTTTTTGAAAGTAACCAACGGGGTATGTCTCTATGCTCATGTGAAGATTTCCATGTGAGCGCGTTGGAAGAGTGCGGCGAACGTCGAGCTTCAAAGGTTGAATGGCCATGAATGAAAATGGGCATCAATCAAAAGCAAAGATGAAGTATACTACGAATAGAGACGTGGCCCTTTTGCTTGGAACGTTTCAATTTGTAGTTACTGTTAGGTAATGTAATAGGCATATGCGTAGCTTTCAAGCGTGCATTGAATATGAAAGCTATTGTGTTTTCAATTCTAATAAAAGGGTTATATCACATAGTACTAGATTCCCATTAAATGTTAGCTGTCTCAAAAAATTCAACAAATGGATATTTTTTACTTTTTTCGTAAAGTTGGACAATATTTAATTACATTTTTGGTTTTACAATAATTTATAGTTAAGTTACGTAATTTGATCTAAATAAAGATAATAAAGTGACTCAATAAATAATTTACATTACTGAGTCGAAGTCTGTCTGAAAAATAAATCTTGATCAGTATGGATCAGATCTATATCAAACTTGTGATCAGAAAACTCGATATGGACGTTATATATAAAGGTTAAGGTCTCTTGTAGTTAATAAGAGAGCTTATATTTTGATAAAACTATAGAAAGACGTTAACTGCACTCTGATGAACAGTTCTCATGAAAACAACTATAGATTCGCACTCGTTTCGAGTTCAGAAAGCTCGTTTTAAGTTATGGAATTAATATAAGTTATTTTCCACATTTCTTCGTTTATTACCCTTTTACGTTCAATCGGCATACGTAACTAAGGATTCGTTAGTGTTGTAGTGATATTAGAGCGGTAAAATGATCATGTGTTTAAAAACGAAGATTTTTTGGTTTTTTTTTATAAGATTTTCATAGAGTTAACTTTTATTTCTTAGTTTTTTCTTACTTTTTATTGCATGAAATTGGTATAAATGTGTTTAACCTTGAGAAACGGGTTAAAAACGATCCCGAGAGTGCAAAAAACGAACCCAAAACTCCCCAAAAATTGTCATTTTTCAACGAGGGAGTGCCTCACAGTCGGCCGCGTGTATACCCTATTGGTGAACAGTGGCGCAGGTGGGGACGACGCGTCTGACATGTGTATTAGCATGGAGAAATACTGACCGAACATGAGTCTGGTGTGTGTGCGCACCTCTAATACGAGCACACTCACAGCTGACGTCACTCGTACAAAATTTCTACAGTAATAAAAAAAATCAAAAATTTTCAGATTTTGCATTAGGGTAGACTGTAGTGTTTTGGGTCAATTTTTAGGTTTGAGAAATTTATAAAGTAAATTTTCCTTTTTTTGGATTTATTACATTAATAATAAAATAAATTTTAACTCCATAAAAGGAATTAAGGCGTTTTGAATCCGATTTCAAGTAAAATTTCATGCTTTGGACATCACATGTGGGAGATACTTAAAGTCTTCGTGTCTTAGGTCTGATGTTCAGTGTTCAGAATCGATGATAGTTACTCAGAAAAGGTTTTAAGACATTCTGAAGCCATTTTTTAGTAAATTTTCATGCAACAAACTTGTCATAAGGGAGATACATGAGGTTCTTATGTCTCAGATGATCGGTTCACTGTCCAATAAAGCACGATAGTCTCTCTAATAAGATTTTTTCCTTTACGAACGTCTCAAATGAAGTTTTCAAAGAATGTCTTTAGCACGAGTGTGTGACAATGAGACTGTGCATTCGGGCTTTTGTATTTATTGATGTTACATTGTCGCATACCATATGCTCATAAAGAATGTAAGGATAATTTAAAGAAGTATCCCTTGTGTTTGTGGATTTTTTAAGTGCTGATGAGGACATAATCACCACAATGCCCTTTTGAGTTAGTATTTTGAATTATTCTGCTTACACGTTAGGGGATGTCTCTGATCTCATATTTGGTTATCCTGCCCACAGGTGTTGGCCTTGCATGAGATTTTGAGATATGCATAAAAGCATTGGATAGAGGAAAGTTAATGTTTGAATGATCTATTCGCCCACAGGTGGTAATGTCATGAGAGTTGGTACTCTGATCGCTTTTATGTAGAGGTCTAATTGCATATATTATGTATTTAACCCGCATATGTTTCATAATATGAGTGACCGAATTCTTAATAAAGATACTTTTTAATGGCTTTGAGTATCGTTGTTATCCTACATTTGTGTTGATCTAAATATTATCATTTTGCAGTCACTTCTTCAGTCACTAATATCAGTGTCACCATTAAAACCCTGATCAGTTTCAATACAAAGAAGTGGACAGATGATGTATTGAATGCCATGGAGATAACTAAGGTTGATATGGCCATATAAACGGATACACTATCTCTAACTACATCTATAAGCTCAAGAGCTCATAAAACAACTTATATAGCCTAGGATCGGTCTAACAGATTATGTCTTATGACCATTAAGAGATTCATACCTGACCATATGTTTAGTGGATTTATGAGCATAGACACAATGAAGGAGTTTCTTAGAAATATCACCCAGAGGTACACAGTCTCACTTACTGTTGGGACAAGTGCTTTGATGAAAGAATTATTCTTCATGAGGTATACAGGAGAAGGGGGAGTAATGGAGTACATATCAAGAATGATCTTTCTTCACATTAGACTAACGATGCAAAACATTCCTCTTCCTGATGTCTTTATAATTCACTAGACTCTGAATACACTCCCTCCAGAGTATAGTAATCTGGTGTGACATTATTCACTGGATGAGGAATGAGACTTCAATGCTTTAATTGCCCATTACATTGTTGAGAAGGAGAAACTCAAGCTTATTACCCCTACAGTCCTCGAAGAAACCAAAGTGAAAGTAAAGATGAAACCTGTTAAGATAAAAGGTAAAATGACTAAATCTTCTCCATATACTGATGATGGTCAATTCAATGCTGGTAAAGGTCTATATGACATAAAGAAGCTAGCAAAATGAGGCCTAGAAAGGAAAAACTGAGACCATCATGTAACTCCTTAACTAATTAAATTATGAATCTAATTTGTGATAGCTGCATTAAGTTCTTAGTAGCTATATAGTGAAGCATATGATTAAAGTGCTTCTACGATGCAGGGGTTCATATCCAGGATAAAGCCAAATAAAGGGAAGGAGAAACTGATGGTTCACAACAATGAAGAAATGGAAGTACTATTGATAGGGGATGTATGTACGGAACCTTATTGTAAAGCTCACATTTGTTTTACACGACACATTTTATATGTGATCTTTGTATCAATTTTAGATAAAGAAGGTTAATGTTTTGTTTTTAATGCTTTTGTTGTACAGTTGTTGTTTATGCAAAATATAATGGTACAACTTTCTTGTTATATGGTTTGTATAGAATGTGTCTTACCCTAAATTATATGCATGCTTCTTCATATCTTGCTAAACAAGTCATGTAATGAAGGACCCTGATGAATGAAAAGTCATACATGGTGTGGCATAAAAGTTTAGGCCACATTTTCAAAGCTAAGTTGAGAGATTAATTAAGGAAAGAATTCTCTCAATTCTAGATTATGATGATCTGAAAACATGTGTTGACTGTTATCGGGGTAAATTGATTGAAATAAGGATATAAAGGTCAACTTATACTTTTAAATTGTTGAGTCTGATACATATAGATATCTGTAGACCTTATATAGTTGCATTATGCAATTCTAAATATATTCTGACATTTGTTGATGATTATCCCCATTACAGTTATATGTTCTTGCTTAAAGATTGAAGGTTGAGAACCAATTGGAAAAATCCATCCAAAGTGTTAGATCTAACTGTGGAGGAGAGTATCATGGCAAACATGGTATTTCAGGACTTGAAATGGTCTGTTTGCCAGATATAAGGAATTGGTTGGAATAGTGACTTAATTCACTATGCCGGGTAGCCCTAAGCAAAATTGGTGTGTTCCCAAAAGGCATAACTACACTGTAAAGAACTTGAAAAAATTGATACAGAATAGGACTAATCTACACAATTATCTAGAACTGTGAAAACCCAGCCTTGCACATATTTGTGTATGAGGCTACCCTACTGGGGTTATATAACCCTTGTAAAGAAATTTACATGCTCATTCCGTTCATTACTATGTAGTAAGAAATCTCGATTGTTTTAAAGGTACAAATTTTACTGTAGAAAACGAGGGACCAAAAGTGTGGAATCATAAATAGCTAAGTTTCTGAAATATGATGTCTATGATGATGGTGGGCCCATTGACCTTTAAGATGATAATAGGGAGGATACTACAGTTATCATGTACCCGCTACTCATACAGTTAGATCTCGTGGATCTAAGTCTTTGTACCGTGCCTGTATAGGAATAGGAACCCATACCTGTACACATAAAGGCTCCTGGGGTTACAAAATCTAATTCAGTTATGTAGATCCATTAGAATGAGATGACATGCTATCTCATTTGATTTCATAGTCTATCAGGTCAGCAAGACTATAATATTAGACATGTTACGAATCCAATTACTTTTACAGAAATTGTTTTTGGACCCAATGCAGATTTGTGGTGAGATGCAATGACTGATAACATGCAAGCCATGAAACATAGTAAGGTCTAGGAGCTAGTTGATTTACAGCATAACTGCAAACCTATCAGTTGTAAATGAAGTTTCAAGACTTAAAGGATTTCGGGATAAAGTTTAGTAGTTTATGGGCTCTCTTAGTTGCCTGATAGTTCATTCAGAGAGAAAGGTTAACTTTAAAGTTACATTTTTCTCTCGTATCCTCGTAGGATATATTTTGAATGATTATGGCAATTGTAGCTCTTGATGATATAGTGTCACATCATATGGCTGTCAAAATCATTTTCCTAAATAAAGACCTTTATGAAGAGGTCTATAAAGGATAACCTAAAGGCTTTAGGATCCAAATGAAACTGACATGATGTGCACGTTAAGCAAATCAATATATGGTTTATATCAAACCTTCTGAAAGTGATACCTTACATTTGATAAAGTTTGATCTCTTTTGGCTTTATGAAAAATAAAGTTAAAAATATTTTTATATTATGAGGTTAGGGGGAGCAAAGTTATCATCCTATTACTGCATGTGGATGATATATTGCTCACGTCAAATTACTTGACCATGTTGTACAAGATTAAGCAACTTTTGGTCAAGAACTTTGACATGAAGGACATTAGTGTAGCATCTTCTATCCTAGATATTCAGATTCATCTGGATAAATCTCAATACTCATCAAACCTCTCACAAAATGCATATATTGAGTTTATGTTACAAAGGTTTAATACGGTTAACTGTAAACCTGTTGTAGCATGTATCTCTCATAGTAAAAGATAATATTTCGTACAGTATCTAAAGAACAAAGTAAATAGAGAGGTTATAAGGAACGTTCCATATTCTAGTACAGTTGGTAGCCTAATGTATGCTCAGGTAAGTACTAGGTGGAACATTATATTTACTGGACTATTTGGTCAATATCTGGTTAACCCAAGTATAGAATATTGAAATGCAGTCAAACGGGTGTTGAGATACTAAAGGGAATCAATGATCATATGTTGATATATAGAAATGTCAACGGACTAAACCTCATAGGGAATTCAAATTTAGATTTTAGCTATGTGTTCGGATGATCGAAAGTCCATTTAAGGTTACAATTTTACGTTTGCAAATGGTACAATGTCATGGAAGTATGCCAAGTAGACATAAGTGATTTCCTTGACCATGCATGCAGAGTGTATGCTATGGGGCTGTTTTACAGACAGTTTAACTCAGAAACTTGATTTCTGAGTTGTCTGTGGTTAATTCAATAGCTAGACCTATTCGGTTATATTGTAATAATATTGTTGCTATGTTGTTTAACAACAATAAGAACATCACAGGGTCTATGCATTTGAAGGTCAAATTCTTGACCATAAAGGAGTTGTCACGAAAAGGTAATATTAAGGTTAAGAGCATTTAAAGACTGAGGAATTGTTAGTTGATCTTTTAACTAAAGGACTTCGACCACTTGTATTTGAGATACTAGTATAAGGTATAGGTGTTTTAAAGTCCTTAAACACAGTTAGTTAGGGGATCATTATATTTGCTCCATGTACATTAGTACATTTATACATTTGATTTATTGTAATGGTATGGTAGTTTATCAATAAAGATGATTATCATTTATCCTCAATAATACATGTTATCATACATTGTCATAATAGTATGAAAGTTTTAAGATTTGTGTCAATCTTAAGCATTTAAAGGTCATTGGGCATATATACAGATTAACTTTGAGACAATATCATTTTGACATATACAGTTTGATACAGATTTCAATAAAGTTTGATATGACATAGGGGATATAACTTTTTAATCTTATAAAGGTTCTCTAATACAGTTTAGCATTCAGTTGGAGAACATAAAGATTTTCTCTTATGTTGTTTAGCATTTAGTGAGAGAAAACAAGATTTCTTTAATGCAGTTTAGCATAAAGTTGGAGAAATCGAGACCTACAAACGAAGATAATATAATTTAGATCATACAGCTATCATCTTAGTTTGTCATATTCTATTTTTCGATTCATGTTAGTAAGGTATTAGATATGCGTGATTGTATTGCATCTGTATCACACATGACACATGCATTTGATATTTTTCGGTATCAAAAGCCTTGTAAGACGAAATAATGGACTTACATTATCTTTGAATCAAATGTTTTGTTTTTAAAGTTAGTCGACTATAGTAGCGTAACTTAATCGAGTTTTTAAAATTATTTAAAATTGAGTCAACACTGCGTATTGTCCAAGGGGGAGAATCTTGGATATCTTTCACTTTTCCCATAAAGTTAGACAGCATTTAATTGCATTTTTGGATTTTACAAAAATTTATCGGTTAAGATACGTAATTTAATCCAGATAAAGATAATAAAGTAGCTCAATAAATGATCTAAATTAATGAGTCAAGTTCATGTGAAACCAAACCAATATTGAGTTTGTGATTAGGAAGACCGATATAAATGTTATATATAAAGGTTAAGGTCTCCTATAGTTACTTATGTCATTTGTAAGTATAAGTATTCTCTAACTCGTAAAGAGAGCTTACGTTTTGAGAAAACTGTAAAAAAAAATGTTAACCGTATTTTGGTGAACAGTTTCCATAAAAATGCAGTGGATTCGCATTCATTTCGGCTTCGGAAAGCTTGTTTGAAGTTATGGAACCAAAATCAAGTGTTTTTCGCATTTCTTCGTTTATTGCCCTTTCACGTTCAATCCACGATACGTAATTAAGGTATCATTACGTGTTACAAACCCTTCTTCCACTTTCGTTATTTTTGGGACTGAGAGAATTCAACAAAGTTGTAAAAGATAAACTTCATATGCTCGAGAAACGTTAAATTGTCTTAAACAACCATTAAAATTAGTAGTTAGAAATACGTTTCCTGAATAAAGAAACGAAGACAATTATTTCAATCAAAGTACAGGATACAAAAAGACTTTTTGTAGAGATAAAGTTGAACTGAAAATTTGAAAGGAAAACAATAGAAAATGTAGCCTTTAGTGAGCTTAGCATACACTAAGTTCTACAAATCCTACAATGGGAAATAGATGTGGGAAATAGATGATGAAGAAGGGGCCAACAAGTCCTATCTAAGTTATTAAGCCATCCGCCAACTTAGACATGATCACCACAAAATATGCAGCTTGATAATAAATTATCTCAAAGAAGCAAGTAAAAGAAATTAAGTACGTACTAGGTTCTTTTGGTAATTAGAAAATACATATTTGATTTGTAATTTACTTTTTTAACAATAAATAATTAATAATTATGTAATAATCAATATAATACAAAAAATAATCTATTTTTCACTATTTTACGTAAAAATATAAACAGGTTTTTATACATTTTTCAGTTGAGATGTAAATTATATTATAAATGAAGAGAGATAAATATGAAAGTTACTAAAAATTATATTTATAATTATTAATTGAAATATATCATTTCAAAAAAAAGTCTTAAAAATGTGAAGAGTATCTGAAGTAAATTACATTTCATATAAATAGATGTTAAATATTTTCTTTTTTATTTATGTTTTTATCATAAATTAATAGGTTACTATTTTAAAATCAAATGCATTAACAATAAATATAAGCGGATAATAATTATGTTATCAAAAGTACATATATTTAAATCAATATAATATTTTTAATAAATACAAAAATATTTTATAACATACTTTAACTTTTATAACATATTCACAAATTTTAAAATACATTAATAATTAAAAATATTTGGATATACGTGAACTAAATATATGACGTTAATATTGTATATAAATATGCACATATTACAAAATAATTAATTTTTATTAATAATTAATTATTTATATGTATATTTGTGCCCACGTTAAACGTTTTGGCTATCGAGAGAGCGAGACACGGGCGATGCACTATTCTTGCTTAACCATGAGTTAATGAATTCATCCAGAGTTTCATATACGCACACTTAAGCCTTGTTTGGTTGGATATTAATTAATGAAACAGAATGTAATAGAATGGAAGGGAATGGAATGGTTTATAATAGAATGGAATGGTTTATAGTAAAAAGTTGTTTGGGAAGGATGGAAGGGTTAATAATGTAATGTAGTAAAATATTGTTTGGAAGATGGATAGAATGGAATGTAATGTATAATAAATGACTTTTATACCTTTATATTAAAATAGTTGTTACAGGAGGTTTATTTTTTTATTATTAATTATATAAAAATATTAATATTAATTATTTAATATATTTTATTTTATTTTAAGTGATTTATATTAAAAATAATTTATTTATATAAAAATAT
>JANPWT010307726.1:0-14487 GCA_024678245.1 Erythroxylum densum | reverse complement strand
ATCAAATAAATAATGAAAACATGCTTCAATATTTTTTTCATATACCATAAATTCACCTTCAAAACTCAAACATTGGTATTCAACACTCAGTTATACAAATTATCAATACAAATGCAAATGCTCATTCATATACCGATTATTTATACGGTCATACTGTATTTATTATTTATATATCTTTACTTTACTTTCTGTATTAGGTCTGTACATTTTTTGTAGGTGTGAATAACGGATATTGTAGATATCCGAAGATATCAAACTGTGGATACTCGTATTGAACTGTGAATACTCGAAAGTATCAAGCTTAGACATCGGTGGCGTCAAACTCTAGCAGCTACACTATAACCCTATAAGCATGCCTATTTATCCACAAACAAGACAATAGAGCAGACACTATAACATTTCCTTTAACCATTTACAAATTTCACAATTCATATATCAATAAATTATATGATATATATTTAAGTCATAAAATCTATATAATGTATTCATACATGCAAGTCATAACTTACCAACATTAGGAGGGTGTCAAAATCACACTTTTATAATCATACTATACATATATGAGCAATAAATATGCATACCATTCATTTATGTACAAGTAAGTTTTCCTTGGAATGCATTATACTCAATCTTAAATTCCATTGTTTAATCACCCAATTCACGCATGGTAATTCCTATATCATTTATTTGGAAGTGTTTGAAAGGTCTCACACACATTTAAAAAGATTCAGATATGATTCTGTAAAAAAAATCAAAAACAAAAATAATTTCACGGTCATGACAGACACTCTCTCCATTCATACCACTACTTGTTCCTTAATATTCATATAGAAAAAAATCATAATTGGGTTTTGAGGTCTTCTAGACATTTTTCCTCTATGTCTATAGGTTCTATAGCACTAACAATCAAACCATTTTGACTTCTAAATCATGAGATATAAACAAAATATCATAAGTTGCTCCAAAACAGGGGCAATATTAGGTCACCTTTTTCGATCTCAATTTCCAAGGTCATAGAGCTAGAATTAAGTCAAAGTCCCTCAAAAGATATTTAGCTTTATGTCTTAGGTTTCATATGCAACTAAAATCACACAATTTGGAGGTCTATAGGATGAGTTATGACTCAAATAGCTAGACAAAATTTCACTACACAATACTCTCTTGTCATATTCAACCAATTCTATCCAAAATAACACTAAAATAACTCCAAATCATCATCCCATCAACCATTACACATCCAAACGAATCCTTTTACACATTTAAATGTATTCGTATATAGAAATTAACTAAGTGAAGTCCCAAACCTGAAAATTGACAAAGTGGATCTTCTATTGCCTTTCATTCTCTTCCTCTTTGGCTTTGTTTGACTCACCAACTAAAAACACTAAAAATATACCTCTTAATCCCACTTCCAACCTTATAATTTCATTCCTTCATAAGCAAAGTAAGAAGAGATAAAGGTGAAGAGAAAATCCCTAGCTTTTATCTTGATTTCCACCTATGATTGACTTAATTTCTTACATGACTTGATTTCTTACATGAAAAATGATGGGATAAAGAAGGTGGAATAGAGAGGAGAAAAATCTAAACTTAGAACCCCCAAAATTTCGTGCTTCTCCCCTCTCCTTATGTCCATTCCGGAACTTTCAAGACTCACACATATGCTTAATTCCTATTGGACACACATGCTTTATTATTATTGGTCATATATACCTTAATCCAATTGGCTCATATGTTAACTTTAGAATAATTGCATATTGGTCATTCTTCTTCCTTTACTTCCCACATTGGCCTATAATATTATTAATTAATTTCATTACCCTATGTTTTGGTTTTCTAATGTAATAAATTTCATGTAATTTGGTTAATTATTTTGGGAGTTATACCCAAAACACTACAGGTTGCTCGAAAACAAGGACAACAACTAGAATTCAAAACTCATAGAGGCATAAATTTTTTTTAGTTTCTTTATGAAAGTTTTAGATCTATGTCTTTAGTTTAATCTCTAATTCGAATTATCCAATTTGGAGGTCTATAGGCCAAGATATGGCCCAATTACAAAAGTCTATTCAATAGAACCTATCCATTCAACGAGGTACACATCCCAAATGAACTGACTTTGATTTTATCATGCAAGAACAGCACAAAAATACATCCAATTTAACCAAAAACATCCCATTTACTTATGAAATACTTCTTTTATCAATTTCCCTCACATCACATTCATAATCTAAGCAAACATATCAAAAATTTCCTCATATATTTCACGTCTAAATATGTATGTCCATGCCGAAGTGAACAAATTATCCATTTACCCTTCTCTTTTGCATTAAGTACCATTATATCTCTTACTATACTTAGATGTACTTAATTTATTATTTTCACTTCTTAATACACCTTAGACACGCTATAATACTTTTAGGGTATATGTTGGGGCATTATATTATATGAGGAAATAAATTGTATTAGTTTATAGTTGAATTATGAGATTACATAAAGTAAGTTGTAAACTTATAATTATGAGTTATGGTTGAAGTTGAATATGCTATAGTTGTGAGTATATGTCTTTAGTTTATGGTTGAATGATGTAATCATACAAAATGAGTTATATTGTATAAGATGTGTATGTGCATTGTGTAATTGTGCATGTTGAATACTTGAATTGTTAGCTTTTGAATTATTGGTAAATTGTGTTGGATGAAAATAAATTGTGTATGATGTAATCATACAAAATGAATTATATTATATAAGATTTATATGTGTATTGTATAATTGTATATGTTGAATACTTAGATTGTTAGTTTTTGACTTATTGGTGAATGTTAGATGAAATTGAATTGTGTATGTTGTAATCATACAAAATGAGTTATATTATAGAAGATGTATATATGTATTCTATAATTGTGTTAGTTTGGACTTTTGAGTTAAATAATAAATATTTTGTGATAGTAATTAATAATGAAAGTATGTGTTCCTTATTTTTATATGAAGTTGTTAAGATAATTTTGATATATGTCTTCATTTATTTTTATAGATAAATGGAAGGAAGTTTGATTACTCCTGATAATTCAATCACTTTAGAAAGATATGATCTAGCTTAGGCTCATCCTACATTGGCCCTTGGTATGAAGAACCATACCATTTGTTTGTTTTGTAACAAGCATTTAAAAAGTGGAGAAACCACCAAATTAAAGAAGTATTTAGCTAGGATTAAAGGTGATGTAAAACCTTATAAAAAAGTGAGTGACAAATGAAGACTTTGCTTAAAGAGTATCAACATTAGAAAGATAGAAAGTAGAGATTAATCACGAAATTAGTGATGATAGTGGGAATGTTGAAGGTGGTAATTTTCCTACCTGATGAGAAGTGCATATTGCACCTGGACCTGATGTTAGAAAAAGAAGAAGATAAATGTCTAATTTTTTTGCACCAAGAACAACTCCTGAAGCTTAACTTTCAATTTGTAAGGCCCTATAATAAAGAGAAACGACTCATAATGTAGATATGACAATGGCTAAATGGTGATATGATTTAAGTATAACATTCAATACTTCTCAGTCTTATTATTATCAACATATGGTAGATGCTATTGCCTCTTACAGTTGGGGATACAAAGCTCGTTCAATTAATGACTACAGAGGTAAACTTTTAAGTAACTCTATTTATGAAATTAAAAATTATTTAACTAAAAGAAGAATAACTTGGGCTACTTTTGAGTATTTAATAATGTGTGATCGTTAGATAAATATAAGACATGAGCTTATTATTAATTTTTTAGTTTATTATGCAAAGGTCTATTGAAGCATCTGGACTTATTAGAAATGTCGATATTTTATTTAAAACATTCGATGAAGTCATGAATGAAATAGAGTCAGAAAAAATTATTCAGTCTATTACTAATAATGTCCGCTTATAAAGTGGTTGCAAGAAGATTACAAAGCAAGTATAAATTTTTTATTAGACTCCTTGTATTGTACATTGCATTGACTTGATGTTGAAAAATATAGGAGATGCTAGATATTTTCCTATTATTAATGAGACTGTGTATAGAGAAAAAAAGGTGACCAAGTTCATCTACAATCGTGTATGGGTCTTGAATTTAATGAGAAAGGATTTCATCAATCGTAAGAATTTGTGTCGTCTTACTATTAAAAGATTTGCAACATATTTCTTTTCACTTTAATGTTTTTATTATAATGAAGAAAGATTAGAGAGAGATGTTTACAAGTGACAAGTAGATTTCATCTTAACATGCTAAGTTTAATGTTAGATGGGAGGTTTCCAAAATTATACTTGAAGATACTGAATTTTGGTCCCGATGTCAATTTGTCATCTGAGTTTGAATCTTTGGAGATGATACTTCGTCTAGTTGATAATGATAAAAGGGCAACAATGAATTATTTCTATGATGTCATAGAGAGGACAAAGGAAGAAATCAAGGTCAATTTGAAAAACATACATTTTTTGAACTCATCTTATCTTGCAGTTGTCAATGAAAAATGAGAAAGGCAAATTTACTCTCCATTGTATATAGTTGGGATATTTTTAAAGTGTCTATTTCAAACCAAGTTTTACAAAAAAAACTGAAGTTAATAGGGGAATGCTATTAACTATTAAAACAATTGTTGCTTATGAGATGATGCAAGATCTCCTAAGCTCACAAATAGAGATTTATAAGGAGGCTTATGGAGAGTTTAGGATACCAATTGCTATTCATCAAAGAGAAAAACTTAATCCAAGTACAATTTTTTACACTTTTGTTACTTGTTGAAAATTAACCATTACTTTATTTTGTTTATAACGCTGCTTCTGTTGTTTTACGACTTACAGTTTCTTAGTGTGACCAATTCGAAACTGGTATACCAGAATTGTAAATGTTTGTAGTTCGAATTCTAAGTCAAAGAAATTAGAGCACATTTAAATTCACTCATTCTAAGAAAATGAATAGATTAGAACATAAAAGATTGAATGACTTGGTCTTTATTCGATGCAATTTAAAACTTCGGGAATGTATGGTATTATCACTATTAAGTTAGATATAATTCTTTATAATTATTTAATAATTTAATTTATTATTAACTAAGACTCTTAATATAACAAATAGTTCAATAGCTTTGTATTGATAATATAAATTTTTTGACAAATTGGGTTTATGAAAACTAAGTTTGATAGATGAGAGTGATTGGAAAGATAATCTTGGATGAGATAGCATTGACATGTCATTTAATGTAATGAATTTTAATATTGATATGATAGATCTCCCTTCAATAATAAGGATTTTTACCAAAAAAGAATTGACATTAATGCAGTTATAGCGAGTTTTCGATTGAACAAAGTTTCAAAAAAAAACCTTCTTTTAATTTTATTTATATTTAATGTATATATTAAATTCTATATAATTATAGAAAGAGTTATGGATTGGATTGGACTAATCTTCATCACATTTTCCCCGTAGGCCTCTAGTCTTTTACTGACCGATTAATTAGTTTAGAATGCTAACTCCTTTTCGAATCATATATGAGCTTTTCTGATGGTAATTGAAAGTTAGGGAGAGTGTTCTTAAGTGCCTTTAGACGTTTTAGGTATTGAATTCAAAATTTTAAATTTTTTAGAATATTCAAGCACTGAAGATTTAAAAAAAATGAGCTAATTTAATTTTCTAATTATTACATATACTGGATATATATACTCTTAAGAATTTATCCAATATTCATCTAAAATGATTAGATTGAAACTAACTAGGTGATATTTTATTATTTTAAAAATTATAATTAGGACTATTTTAAGGTGAGTTTTTGTGCACATCGAAAACCAAGTTTGAAAGCGGTAAGACAACAAGTAAGGGCACTACGTGCTATGTTAGATTTATTAATAGCTAGCAAACTTGGTCCATAACGTGCATGTCTCAAAGTTATATGTTTACTATTAATGTTGATTTAATAAAATATTGAGCAAACTGTTCCTTACTTGCACATGGTATGGGTATTATATATGTATCAAATTGCCCGATATTGTGGAATAATTCAAGGTAAGGAACAAAACTAACTTGGACAAGTATCATAATCAGGAGCTCGAAGCCAATTTCTCTTTTGAAATCAACTGATTAATTAGAGAAAAGATTATTAGATATTTAGATGTTGAGTGACTTAGTAAGGTTTGGATCCAAGACTAAAAATGCTTAAATTTAGATGTTTTGATCTTAAAATTAAAAAGAATTGAGAGAAAACGTACTTGTTAATAATTTTCAACTTCACACATCAAATCCTGAAGAGCTATTTAGATATTCTGATGCATTAGAACAATTTCTTTTCAAGACCCACAAGTTGAAATTGCTTGCCTTGGTTTGGTAGCGATGATTATTTCCCTATAGGATGTGTTTGGAATCTTTCGTTGTTAGAATTGAATAGGTCAGTCAATCACCAAATGGATCATAACAACATGTTCTAATTTAAAGATCGAGTCAAGGGAGCATGGAAGAAGACCTTCCCCAGTCCTTCAAAACTTGTTATTACTTGGGGCCACTCAACCATATTGAGTAGTTGAATTAGAGCCAAGTTGGTCACTCTTCAAAGAACTCATAAATGTTCTATTCATCAACTGTGAGAAGACGGTATGATAGTTTGAAATCATTCAAATTTTGATTTTGAACTATTTAAATGTACTTTATAAGATTAAGTTTACAAATATTTTGTTATTTTTACTCATTTTAAAGCACATTTTCATTATTCAATATTAATTTAAAATATTTTATGATGTTAAATATTTTAAAATATATTTTTATTTCATTCATTTTAAACTTTTTAACAAAAATTGTTGGTAACATTCATGAGAATCACCGTACAAATTATATAATGTGTTTAGTAGTCTGTTATACCACAATTTCTAAAATAATTTCATATACACTTAATAGTGAATAGAATATATTATATTAATAATTTAAAAAATAAACAAGAGTGAAATTATAGATAAAAACTGCTTATTTTATCGTAGTACTTTATTAACAAGACATAGGGTGAGCCTGTAAAATTGCTCCAATTATGATCACAAGGTCGTATATTCGAATCACAAAAATAATTTTTTTTTGTAAAAGTATAAAAGAAAAGTTGTGCCCAATATGACTATCTTTAAACTTTATATAAACGGAGCCTTTGTATTTTTGGATATGTTTTCCTTTTTTAACTAGACGAAGTTCATGAAATAGATCAATGCTCTGATAGTGGACATAGCCCATAGCTTGTGATGATATTCACATTTCTAACTGGAGAAAAAAATTCCTAATGATTTGTGATTTATGATACAATGAGTATTATATTACCAATACAGCTAAAAATCACCCAACTATGAAAGATCTAATCTTCTTGTTCAGGCAGTCTCCATCGTTACCAACAACATTGTTGTTCTAAACAATATTAATGCTAATTAACTCCGGTTATCAGAATCTTGTAAACAGAAACAGACGGGTTGCATTGAACCCACCGAAACGAAGTACTGATAGGCACGGGCATGGTCTTTTCAATCCAGACTGTGAGAGATGTTTAGACCTGTATGCTCTCTGAAATAACTTATTTTCAACTTTTGTCAGCCAAATTCATTAAATGAAAGTGGAGAAAAAGGTAATTGCCATGACTTCCTGGAGTTAACTCGGAAGGATATACAGTTATACACCCGAAACCCTCAAGTAATAGAGAGTTGAGTCACCCCCTCAAATTGGGTGCATGTTCGTGTGATCAGTATGAAGATGGTCACTACTTCCCAATCTATACGCACACATAAAAGCAAGCTAAAATAATGCAGCAACTGACACTCGATCAATCAAATAAAGTTCTTCTTAGTGACAACGTGTTTGAAAAGTTCAACCATTGGGCTGACAAGCTGACGACTTGTTTCATTTTCTTAACTCCCGGTTTGCACCTCTTTCAAGAACCTCTGATAGTCGTCCAGGAGCTTCTGTACCACGATGCGGGCAAGGCTTTGTACCTCCATCACATGTGATCATATTTGTAATCTTTTCTTTGTAATTAAAACAAAATTCCTTGTCCAAGAGATTTGTGGTAATTTATTTTATGTACTTTTAAGAAACCTTTGGGATTAGCTACTTGAGCCGGCAAGAACAGTCGAGTCAATGCATTTAAAAGGGCTTTTATAGCCTCTTTTCCAGAAAAAAAAGATTAAAAGCTAAAATCCAACCACATTTACAATATTTTTTGAAGCGTCCGATCAGTTTCAATGAAAGTTATCCCGATCGAGTTAATGTCTTTCTTGGCTTTCTCGTCTAAGTGAAGGGTTTTATCCTGGATGAAACAGGATTGCCGTTGCATTTCGTTTCTGCTGATAAGAGAGGTTTTAATCTGCTATTGTTAGAAAGTAATAGTAGCTATCGATCGAGGGGACACATGAATCTATTTGATAGCAGCCAAAAATTTTTAGATACAACGTCTTTTTTAGCAAATAGTTTTTTCAGTTTCAACCCATCATGTTTTCTCTGAATCCGTAATTCATCTTTCTATTTCCTCCTCTTTTGGAAGTTAGTTTTAGTATTCAATATATTACGGGTGAGTGGTGTACTTAAGCGTCAGATCCTCAGGTCTATTTTTTATGGACTAATTCTGTCCTATTTTATCTGACTCATTTATTTACGTGAGTCCCACATAAATAAATGAATAAAATAAAGTGGCACAGAGTTGGTCCATAAAAAGTTGATCAAAGGATTTGGTCCCGTGTACTTATAATAGACCAAGTTAACAAAAATTTCGCATCCTTATTTAAAATATGGAATAATGTCAAATATTCCCAAAAAAAGCTTTAATAATGAAGTCGTTGGTCACATTTTAATTAGTTATGATCAGAATTCATGAAAAATAATAATCATAAAACTACTAAAGAAATTTGATTTTACAGAATCAATGTAATTTTATTTGATAAAAATCCAAAGTTTGAAAAGTACTAAATAATAGGTTTTGTTATTTTAAGTCTATGTAATACGTAACTTAATTTTAATCTTAATTATATTTTGTTCAAAGATAATGCTGTTAAAATTTCTTATATAATTAATTATAGAAATCTCATTTAAGTTAATGACTATCTTACGAATTTGACTGATATTCACAATACTAATGTTTAGTGACATAATGTATCTATGCTAATTGTTTCATCTAACTTTTATAAACTTATAACGTCTTAGATACGTTTTGTGTTTTAAAAAGTATCCTAACAGATTTTGTGTCAGAATGAAACAACAACAATAATATTAAGTAGAAATCTCGTTGAGATGAGAGTTGAGAGAGGTTCAATAATATGCAATTTTACCTTCAATTAATAGAGAAATTATTTGCAAATGATTCTAATAAGGTGTGTGCCACAATTACATTATATAAATGGCACTATAAAATTATGGAGTGATTGTTTGGGAGGTTGTGGGTTGAGGCATCACCAAATGTGTTCATATTCCTCTTTGTCCAACTTGTGCCATACTCATCAAATTTACCTTGTAAATTCGTATTGAGCTAACAATTGAGAATATTCATTTGCACCCAGCCACCCATTCTTTCTTTTTTCTAATGTACAGGTTCCTTAAGGGACGGAACCACCCATGTGACATGATTGTCTTGTGACCCCATTGCATGTGACCATACCTTGTCAACTAGACCTAATAATATTATGTTACTTAAGTGAGCCAAGTCAATTGACTGTCCAAATGCAAGGTTATATTTAGAGAAGGTTCAAATGCATACGACGTTGGTAAAGTAAAGATGTTCTTTTTTTTTTTTTTACTCACGAGATATTTTAGGTATTTTCGAACTGTCAATGACACCTTTAAGTCATTACCGCATTCATATTATTTCTCGCTCGTATCTTGTAGGATCCCGAAGGGCGGCTCAACCCTATCACCATATATTTAACACTCTACATTCACAAGCATGAGTCGAACTCAATTAGATTAAATTTGACTTGCAATATAATACAATAAAATCTTAACAAATTCAAAATGTTAAGATTATTTACAAAATATCAATTAAAAGAGATATTAATTATTTAATTAAGAAGTAATTGCCTTATTAATTCAATTAAGGCAAATTTACTAAATTTATGTTGGGGTATTTGAGTGATAAGTTTTACAGGAAACATTTAGAGAGCGCAGATCAATAAAGAGTTATATGATGCATTCAGAAAAGATGAATGGCTCTCAAATAAGAACATGTTGATGCTCATCTAATTGGTTAGACCATAGGTGTAGTAATTTACTTAAGGGCGAAGTCTCTATATTGAATTTAGCACGACTTAGCTAAAACTTCAAACACGCTCCACTTGACTTGTTTTTTCTTGACCTTTTTTTCTTATTCTTAATTTGTAATACAAAAATTAAACTAAAAATATTAAATATTATTATTAATAACATAATAACATTTTTCAATAATATTTTATTTTAAAAAGACATTATCAAAGTAAAAACTAAAATAAATTGGAACAATATATTGATCTCTCTTTATTGCTTTTGTAATTAAATTGTTTCATAATTTAGTTGTAATTAATTAATTTTATGTTATATCTAAATATAACTAAATTAAAAAACTATACGATTATATATTATTAATGCATTTTCTATCTATTCTATTTATATATTTAATCTAATTTTTTTAACTATATTATAATTAAATAGCGGTATACACGTGTACATAAATTTTATCATATCTTATTTATTATATTATTCTAGTTATTAAAATTATTATATTTTTATGAATAATCCTATATTGTATATATTTTTATAATATATAGAATTTAATAAATATAACACATATGATTATATAATGGATATAATGTATAATAAATGTATCATGTAGATTTTTATGTATATAATATATATATAACAATATTGTATGATAATAAAATAGATCTTTGCAAATATATATTATATAATAATAAGTAGAAAATTTTCATTAATAATTTTTTCAATTTCATTTAATTAAAATAGAGAAAACAAAAAATAGACTAAAAATAAATAAGTAAATCACCTTTTTATGTTTTTTTATTATTTTTTAGTAATTCTTTTTAATTTTCAAAAACTTTAGGCTAATTGGACTTAAGCCTTTTTAGCCTATCTCTTTATATTTTATATTATATATATATAGACACTTGTGTATGGAAAGTTTTAAATCGATATAAAATAATTTAGAAATTTCATAATTCATAAATTTCAATAGAAAAGAAAAAGGAGAGGTTAGTGATAATTTGGAATCCTTTTATATTAGGCAATCTATTATCTTTATTAGTAAAAATATTTAATTTGATAGTTATGGTTACACTTTAGTGTGGAATAGGCTTCACGTTACACTAGACCAAGCTCAGGCTCGCCTAAATCTAAGCCCGCTTTGAAAATTTATGTTCAAGCGTATGCTCAACTTAAAGTTTCATCAAAGTTAAGGCTTGCGATTAGGGATGATAATAAGTTGACTTATGGCTCTAAATTTAAATGTTTTCAAAGAATCAATTTATGAGTCAGATCAAACTCATACCGATTTGAAGCCTAACTTTTCTAAGCAAAATAATGTAAAATTAAATCTTAGGTAGACTTTAACTTAATTAAAAACGACGTTATTTTACACTCTTAATTTTAAAAAATTATTTAAAAATTGATGAAACCAACTTATGAATTGTCTCATTGTCATTTCTACTCGTGACATGAGCTTGAATCTAACCGAGCTTAAATGACTTGAAGTCTGATTGACTCCACTCAAATTTAATTAGTTTTTTTAATTTAAAAATGACATCATCTTCACTTAAAATTTTTAATTTTTGAGTTAGATTAGGCTAAATTGTGTAGCCTGAATTTGATCTGAACCTGAAGTTTAGAAATTTTAATAAAGTTAAGCTTAATCCGAAATCTAATCAACCGGAGGAACTCATTAAATGTAAATTGAGTCAAGTCGAACCCAAGTCAAAATGTCATCCCTATTATTTCAAATCGAACTTAACAATTTCTCTTCTTCTGGCTAAGTAGTTACTCCAGATAAAGGATATGCAACTCATTTTTTAACAAGCTCTCTTATCTTTTTCTTCTCAAAGCTAGGGTTATAAAAGGAAGAAAAAGAAATAACGAAGAAAAGTGTAGCAACAAAAATAAGGCTAATTACATTTCGAAAATGATAAATATTTTTATTAAAAATAATAATTTATTAAATGATCAATTTTCTTTCGACGAGCTACAACATACGAATGAAAAAAGCAATATTTCAAGTGAAGCTTCTTTTTTTTGAAATTGTTATAAGATTTAGTTAATTCAATAATTAAACTAATGGAATTATTGTATTAATAGTTTGGGGATTACCTTTTTAACCATAAGTATTCTTTTGAAAATAGTTTAGGCTTTGTTCAAAAGAAATTTGAGTATTTATTACCTGGATATATTTGCAATTTTTGTATATTGGAATAAATAAATAAATATTAAAAAGATTTTTAATTATGTAATTATCGCCTCTATTAAGTTTTTTAATATGCTATTTCCAAATTAATTTTTTGAAATACCTTGTTCCGGTTTATTTGCATTGACATATTATTGAATTGAAAAAAGATTTTAGTTGGGCTTATTAGTTAACAAGCTCGTTATTTTTGATACAGGCAAAACAGGCTTCTCCAGGATTCTGCCCTATGCTTCAATCTCAAAGCCCACTCCTGAAGAAGCCAGAACATATATACTGGTAGCTAAAAAGTGACAGTGAGGGGACAATATTCCTAGACAACCTACCTGGATTATATATTGATAACACCTGCGAGAGCCACATTGCACGTGTGCAGTCTAGACGCTTATGGTGGTTTTTGATTTGCCAATGCTCGTTGTTCCCTTACCAACAGGCCAACCTGAGCTGAGTTTGAGAACATGAGAATTCCTGAGACAACCCCCCCACATGCATGTTGGGATGATACGTAAAAATGCTGCTTCATGTGTTTACAGGCTTAGGCCTACATATGGGGTAGCCTGGCCTGTGTTTTTCTCACTTTTGTGCTTAGACAGCCTCTCCTTTGTTGTGTCAGAAGGAGCCCAATCTTGATCACCATGTTTCACCTTTCACTGTCGCTATTTTGTTTATATTTGCTACATGAAAAGACGACTCATTGAACAAGTTCCACGACATGGCCCTGAATCAGCATTCTAAAAATGAAAGTGGGTCCAAAGTCTCAGGTTTAAGTCTCGGCAGCAGCAGTATGGAAGCTTATCCAATATGATAACTCCTTATACGCATTAAGCACTGAGTTGCTTTTTTAAAAAGCTGACTGAGATCAAACCATAATTTATCTCCCTCACACAATATCGAGCCGGAGTGTAAAGGCGCCTAAAGTAAACGTTCTAACTTTTGAGTCTAAGTATTCTAAAAATGCATGCCATCTTTTTCTCATTGCCTCTACTTTATGCCCCAAAGGATTGATGGCTTTGCAGATCGCATCATTATGATTATCCTTGGACGGGATCTGTATGATTATCTTTCCCGGTATTATTATACAATATTAGCCCATTGGCAATAAAATATACACATTTGAAGACAATGAACAGTTGCTCCGCCTTTTTTTATTTTCCGAAAATCTAAATTTTCGTTATGTCAACCGCAGTTTAAAATACTCCAACTTGATTAATACGACAAGTCGGATAAATTTATGAAAAACCTCTGAATTATCTCAATATTAAATATTAAAAATTTGAACCTATTAGTATGTGTTGATATATTGAATCCACCTAAAAGCTAAAAGTCAAATCTTGGTTTCTATAATCACCTAATGTCCTAAAGCAGTCTTGATCCTCAGCGTACAGCAGTACTCTTTTTAGCAATCTGCGTACTCCTTTTTCTTTACGTCTTTTGAATTAAACAACGAAGAGAGGACAACGCAACATATACCAACGTAATGATGGTAAACTTCCAAATCAAAAGGCAAATAACAAAAAACACGTATACATGAGCTCATCTTCATCGTCATCATCACGGTAAGAGTTTATCTTGACCGACCACAGAATAGAAAATCTTGTTCAGAGCTTATGTTTATCCTTCCTTGTGCCTTTGCTAAAGTTCATGCGATGGGTCGAGAAGGGTTCTTTGGGTGCTTTCATGTTTCATTTTCTCACTTTCTAATTATAAGATTAATTTGTTGAGCTTTTGGATTGATAATGCTGGGACTTCACTCATCATCAAAAGCGACTTGTTCATTTAGGTTAGTTGGATGGATAGAGACAAAGACACTCCTCTCACTACTAATTTCTCAATATATAATTTGTTCATCTTTTTTTCACAAAAGAATAATCAATTTATAGCACATGTCTGTATCAGTGTTTGTTAACGAGCAGTTTGCAAATGAAAATATTTCAAGGATCAAGTAATTATATCTGTCATTGTATAGCCGTCCTGCTCCTAATGCTTGCATATAGCTCCACATGTAATAGAGAAAGCCGATCATGCATGCACCAACCCTAAAACGTTGGGAGCACACAACTTTTCCTGATACGAG
>JANPWT010306886.1:0-26285 GCA_024678245.1 Erythroxylum densum | reverse complement strand
TTAGGTTCTAGTTTCTTTACAGATAATAGTCTATTTATCCATCCAATGCACGAAATAATGTTAGATACTGAATTCGCAGTGCCTACATTATTTAAAATTCTCCCCTTAATCTTCACTGTTTCATTCAGTCTAATAGCCATATTATTATCTGAATTTTTACCTAAAACAATAGTTTACTTTAAACTATCTAGAATAGGGTATAACATTTATGGTTTTTTCAATCAGCGTTTCCTTGTAGAGCTTTTCTACAATAAATATATTACAGATACTGTATTGAAACTAGGAGGACAAACAACTAAAGTTATTGACAAAGGTTCGATTGAACTTATAGGACCTTTTGGGCTGGAGAAAGGATTAGTTATATTAAGTAAAAGTATATCTAAGTTAGATACAGGAGTGATTACTTCGTATGCTTTATATATACTGGTAGGCTTAATGTTCTATATTCTAATTCCTTATTTCTACACAATCGATAACAATTTACTAATGGTGGTAGTGTATAGCTTGTTAGTTTTAACTACACAAACCAATAATAGAAATATATAAAAATATTATTTCTTAACCTCTGTGTAATTATTAGGTTATTTTCTTCAATCTGTGACGAGAATACCTATAACTATTATTTGTTTTTTTTAGAAAACACCATTAATATACTAACAAGTATATTAATTATTTAAAAATATATTATTTACTGGTAAGGCAGATTTGTTTTTTCTAAATCCCATATTATTAAGTCACTTTGTCTTGTAAAAGTGTTTGTTAATATGTAGCTCAGTAAAAAAACATCAAATTTATATGTATAGTTATATGCAGTGTAACAAGATAAAAGTTTCGTATGAAACTTTCTAAACTATAATAAGAGGGTAATTCATTGTTATTTTATATTTGATATGTTACTTATGTCATTATTACTTATACCTTTGATAGGTATATTTATCATATCCGCTATACCTGGTAATAACCAGTCTGCTTTAGTATTAAAACAAACTAAAACTATTGCGCTAACAACTTCGATGTTCAACCTTCTAATTTCTTTAATAGTTTTTATTTTGTTTAATTTTAGCACAAATCAGTTTCAATTTGTACAAGAATATCACAAAATTAACAGTTTTGATTTTTATTTAGGAATAGACGGTATATCTATTTACTTTGTATTATTAACAACTATAATTATGCCTATTTCTTTATTATCAAATTGAAATTCCATATCAGAAAATGTGAAATCTTACTTAATAATAATATTGTTATTAGAAACACTCTTACTTGCTGTGTTCCTTGTACTAGATATACTATTATTTTATATATTTTTTGAAAGTATATTACCTCCACTATTTTTATTAATAGGAATATTTGGTTCTAGCAATAGAGTTAGGGCAAGTTTTTATCTGTTCTTGTATACATTGTTGGGTTCTTTATTTTTATTGTTATCCATATTAACAATGTCTTCGGTAATGGGTACTACTGATTTCGATGCTTTATACAAAACTAATTTTAATTTCACCACTCAAATATTCTTATTTTGTGGTATATTTATAGCCTTTGCTGTTAAAACACCCACAATATTTTTGAATACTTGATTATTAAAAGCTCACGTTGAATCGCCTTTAGGTGGAAGTATTATACTGGCAGGTATAGTTCTAAAACTGAGCTTGTACGGTATATTAAGACTAATACTGCCACTTTTACCCCAAGCATACATGTTTTTTACCCCTATGGTATACGTAATAGGAGTTATTACCATAATATACGCAAGTTTCAGTACACTAAGAACGATAGATGTGAAAGAGCTAATAGCTTATAGTTCTGTTTCACACGCAGCGGTTTATTTACTAGGAGTGTTTAGTAATTCCATACAAGGTATCGAAGGTGGAATAGTTTTAGGTTTAGCACACGGTTTTGTGTCTTCTGGTCTATTTATATGTGCAGGAGGAGTGCTTTATGACAGATCATCCACTAGATTGATAACTTTTTATAGAGGTATAACACAAGTTATGCCTATATTCTCTATATTATTTTTTATACTTTGCCTAGGTAATGCCGGTACACCTTTATCACTTAATTTCATTGGAGAATTTATGTGTTTATATGGAACTTTTGAAAGATTGCCTTTACTAGGTGTATTTGCTAGTTCTTCTATTATTTTTAGTGCAGCGTACACTATGTACATGTTTAATAGGATAGCTTTTGCAGGATCATTCTCTAGATTCTTTAAATTCAATATCCCTGATTTAAGCAAACGAGAATTTTATATCTTATTAGTTTTAGTCCTATTTACTGTAATGTTTGGTGTCTATCCTGCTCCTATATTAGATGGTTTACATTATTCTGTATCTTCATTAATATATTGCACAAAAGTAATATAAATATATGTTCTAATTTACAACTTTATTAGTAAAACAGTATATATCCTAGTATATCTATATATTTAGTTACAACGGCTATAGGTTAACGGTAGACCATTCGTCTTCCAAACGATATGTACCGATTCGAATTCGGTTGGCCGTACTGATAATTATTATTAAGTAGTTAGAGCTATTAACTTAATTGGTAAAGGGCTTCCTTGTCGAGGAAGTAGATGTCGGATCGTGGCCGACCTAGCTCGTGCATGAGGTACAATATATTGAAGGAAAAGTCGCCATAGGTAGGGCAAGATATTTGCTAAATATTGTGTTTTAACACCTGGATGTTCAAATCATCTCTTTTCCGTCTAATAATCATCAGAAAATACAGATAGATAGCACTGGTTTATTAAAACAAACTACATTAAATTTATAAGAGTATAGTTTAATTGGTAAAATAGGAAGCTTCAGACTTCAAATTCTCAGTTCAAGTCTGAGTGCTCTTGTTACTATAGATTCCTTAACTTAATAGGTAAAGTGTACTTTTGATAAGAGTATGTTCGATGTTCAAGTCATCGAGGAATCAGTTAAAATACTGCTTTTGAAATTTCATAAAGAGAATTGGCTGAGCGGTCTATAGCGGTAAGCTTGAAACTTACTTGGTGTAAAAACCACATCCGTTCGAATCGGATATTCTCTGAGAATTTTGCATGTTGGCGGGTTAGAGCCAGGCTGGTTAGGCGCCTCATTTGGGTTGAGGATTTGTTATGTTCGAATCATAATAACCCGATGAATTAGATTATTGTTACATATTTAAAGCTTTTAATTATTGCATGCTAAAATTAAATAGCTGTTAACAATAATCATTATCCTTAAAATACACCTTATTTTACCCGAAAAATATAAAGCATAATTATAAGGCTCACCTCATGTAATTAATATACTTATACCAGCGAAACTATATATACTAACTTTTTTGTTTTATTGTTATAACTATGGCACCTACCATAGCCAACAGAAGTATAATTGAAGTTAATATTAATCATATAGGATAACTAGTATAAATAACGTTTCCTATACTTGTAATGTGTGAAGATTCCGATAAAGCACCATCTCATGTATGAGAAGTAACAAAAAATAAATCATTATTTTTGAAATAAGTATTATAAACTGGGTAGCCCACATTCGATAATGAATTCACTGGTTTATCATAAAAACTGTAAGCTAGATTAGTAAAAAATACATTGCTCCCTGTAATTAAATTAGAAGGTAATAATTTATATAGAGTGATATTAAATAAAACACCTATAATAAGAGCTAATGGTATGCTATTGTTTGTATCAGTTATAAGTTCAGATATTCTTACATTGATTAACATAAGTATAAATAGAAATAAAATAGATACTGCTCCCACATAGACTAATAAATAGGATAAACCTATGAAGTTTATACCTAACATCATTAAATATCCTGCTATACTTAAAAATAATCCGATCAAGAACAAAACGGAAACAATAGGATTCTTGCTTACTATTACAGATATTCCACATAGTATAGATGTTATCTCTATAACACTAAGTAAATTATGGCTTAAACCATTAGTAAAAGTTTCATTTAAAACAAATAAATTTATCATTGTATTATAATTTCTTTTTTTTTCTCATTAGATTATTAATAGTTATTAACAATTAGGACTTCACATTACTGAATAGAGATTATATGTTAAATGTTGTAAACACCATTGTTATTTTAAACTATATTAGTTTATATATTCTAAAATAAGTAAACATTAGTAGGTATAATATCAAAACTATATATTATACAAGGTACTAGTACTATAAAGGCTATAACAACTGGTAATAATATTGTTCAAGAAAATGACATTAGCTGGTCAAAACGTATTCTAGGAAAAGAAGCTCTAACTCATATGAAAACGAAAACCATCACACAAGATTTGATTCCTATAGTCAAACCATATATCATACCCTCTATCAATGGATAAGAAGTTGTTGTGAATAATAGTTCTGGTATACTTGAAGGATTAGGAGTAAACATGAATATATCATCAAGAAGATTGAACATGTATAATATATAGGTATAATCTAACAAATAACCACCAAGAAATAGTATGCTATTCAGTATACATATAAGAACTATACTTGCATACTCTGCTAGGAAAAAGAAAACAAATATTACTGCAGCATGCTCTGTCATAAATCCACTTACCAATTCTGATTCTGCCTCGGCTAGATCAAAAGGAGCCCTGTTTGTCTCTGCGACAGAACCTATAAAGAATATAATAAAAACAGGAAGTAAAGGTAAAATAAATCATATAGCTCTTTGAGCCTCTATAGTGACCGTTAGATTTAAACTACCCGTCAGTAATATTACAAGTAATATCGCAGAACTTAATATTAATTCATAACTTATAAGCTGAGCGGTACTCCTTAAAGAACCTAAAAACGCATATTTGGAGTTAGCAGATCATCCTGCTAGTAGTATTCCATAAGTAGCAAGAGAAGAAACTGCTAACATATATAAGATACCAAGGTTAAAATCTCATATAGCCATTCCAGGACCATATGGTACAACTGCATAACCCAATAAGGAGAATATTAAAGTTATTATAGGACCAAGAAAGAATAACACCAGGTTGGCTTGAGTAGGCGAAACATATTCTTTTATAATTAGTTTTAAAGCATCAGCAAATGCCTGCAGTAAACCATAGTATCCTACTACATTTGGCCCTAATCTTCTTTGCATACTGGCCATAGTTTTTCTTTCTGCAACTGTAACAAAAGCAACAGTTAGCAAAACAGGAACAGTAACTAAAAGTACTTCTAAAACGGATATAATTGCAGCGTTATACAACATTATAAATGGAAAAGTAAATAAAGCTATATTATTATATTACTATTGATATAGAATATATAATAAACGTTTAAAACAAAAATTATTTATTATTAAAATATAAAAAGGTGTGCTCACCAACATAATTTCTATTAATAGATTACTGGTTGTGGGAACATATTTATGATTGTTTTAATGGACACAAAAAGGATGGTTTCTGTTATTGTATATGATACTAAAAAAAAACTTTGCAGAAGTTTAAATTTTCACTATAATATTCTCTGTTAAAAGCCAAAACTTTTGTTTTTGCCCATCTGCATAAAAAGTACTAAACCTTGCTACTATAAAATCGTTATACAATATGTGTCACCTTAAATATATTTTTATTATTTTTAGTAAATTAATAAAGAAACAAAGTATTTACTTCAAAAATTTACATATTCTTTTACTATCTAGCACTAGTAATAACTTGCCTGTTAAAAGGGAACTTTTCTTAGTTATTTACCAAGTTGTCCACAGATATTCCTGATTCCCCCAGGAGTTTCATTTGAGCAGTGTGTTTTAAAGACACATCTACTTTTCTAGCCTGGATCACTGTAGGATTAGGTCAGTTACGCTCAGATGCGAAATACGAATAAACGGATTGTTTTTCTGAAGCAGTCAATGGATCATCTGCGAAGTTAAATGCTTTAGCAATACTAACTTTTTGAGTAGATGACTCATGTCTGGCATTCATTATACCATTCTCTATTTTATTCGCTATGGTGTTTCAACCTAATCTAGTTTGTCCAAACGAATTTTGCTGGTTAAGATTAGGATCAAGCGTAGTAGGTCCTATCTGTTCAGCTCTAGATCTGTGCAAGTCACGGTTACTACTCGTAGATCCTTGTGCCTCCTGGTGACTTGTACCAGTGGTATTGTTAGAACCACTATTGGCAGAGTCCATATGAAACCCTATAATTTTGTACTCTCCAAGGTAATAGTCACTTAACAATGCTCCGAGAATAACACCTAAACCTGAACTATTTAACTCTGCAATCGCATCAAATAGTCATACCCCTAAAAGTAAAATATGTGAAAAACTAAACCCAATCAAGAATGCTAAAATTATATCACCCAAGTAAAGTTGTCTCCCGTGGAAATTTTGTCTAATTACATAGGTCAAACAACTAGTAACACCTGCAACTAAAGGTATAGTTATAACTATATTAACTGGTGATACCTTTGCAATTACGGTTAAGGGTAATTTAGCTAATACTGTACTAAATAGTGAAGATAACAATAGTATAAATATGTATGTCATATTATCGTAAGTACAACACGTATCATTTTAAAAGGCAAAAGAAAAGTAAAATGGTTTTCACGTGTATAGCTATAATATGTATATTCCTACCCCAAGACTTGAACTTGGATCCAGATATTAGAAATATCCTGCTTTACCATTAAGCTAAGTTCTCTTTGTTGAACGAAATATTAAAAGGCAACACGTTATCGTGCTACATGTTATCTTAATAACTTCTCGAGAAAATTGCTTTCTCATTATAATAAAACTAAAAAGTTATATGCCACGAGCAAAAACACACTTATTCTTTCCTATTTACATAGGAAAAGGCAAGTTTCACTGCGACTAAATCATGGTGCAATATGTGTCACTTTTAATATATTTTAATTACTTTTAGTTAATATTTATTAATGTAATTCCAGTGTATCTTTTATATAAGAACATGACAGAACTACAAACACTTGTGCTTGAATGAATGCAATTCCTAATTCTAGACCAGAAAAGGCTATTATAAAAGCAAGAGGAAATAATCCTAATAATAAAAATACAAAGCCGGAAGTCATTATATTATAGGTGAATCCACTAAGAATATTTAAAAGCATATGTCCAGATAATACATTTGCAGCTAATCTTAAACCTAGTGATACATTTCTAGCTAAATATGATATGAATTCTATTAACACTAGTAGAGGTAATAAACCTAGAGGACAACCAGCAGGCACGAATAAAGAAAAGAATTCTAATCCGTGTTTACTTAATCCCAATATTGTTGCACCAAGTACGACAGTGAAACTTAAAGAAAAAGTTAATATGAAATGGCTAGTTGAAGCAAAACTGTAAGGTACCATACCAATTAAATTATTCACTAAAATAAACACAAATAAAACGTAAATAAAGGGAAAATATACTTGACCTCTTTTCTCGTTTATTTGGTTTATAACAATACTGTGTACAGTTGCATAAATAGTTTCCTGACAGACAGATCAAGAATTTGATATTATCCTATCATTATTTGTAGCAACAACACTTAATATAAATACTAGATATCCTCCTATAGTTAAATATAATCCTATATTAGTTAAAGACAGAGATAAGTTACCTAGTATAGGGGCATCTAGACTTAGAAGATTTCTGATTTCAAATTGATCTAGAGGACTCAATATGTTTAATTCTGTCATTCTGAAAATCATATTATATTTATTAAAATTTAAAGTCAGAGTCAAATATTTAATTATTTGTCTCCTTGACCCAAAGATGTTGGATCACTTTGACTTTTAGGAAAAAGTTTATAGTGTCAATAAATGGCATTTTGTCCGAAATATTGTCCTCTAACAATTATGATTGAAAAACCCAATATAAAGGCCAAAAAAACAGTAGATACTAAAGTAAGCACAGTCACAGCAATTATAGCGAGTATTTTAGTAAATAGAAGTATATATTTTATAATTTGCTGATGAATGTACGTGTTGAGAACAAACGTATAAATCTAGGTAATATGTATTTTGAAAAAACATATACTAGTAAAACTATTATTGCAAAAGCGAATAATACTTGGTTAATAAAATAAAAAGGAACTAATTGAGGCATATTATATAGAATAAACAAATAGTCGCAATGATTTATGCAACATAACTTAATTAAAAGTAAAGGCTTTAATGGAAAAGTAAACGAAATTTAACTATAAATATATCTAATATTGTTCAACACTAATACTAGAAATATTAGTAGAAGAGACACTTTTAGTAAATTAGTAATTTATATTAATGTCTTTAGGTGTAAGAAAATAACTTTCTTCAGGTATTCAACGTAACTAAATTAAACCAGAATAAAGTACTCCACACTTGAATATACTATCTACGTATAATTTATATAGTATCACCGGTTTGTCTACTTTCAATAGTAAGGGCATTTTTCCCTAACTCAAAAGCAAAACCTAAGGTCAAGACCAAAAAGAAAATAAGCATTATAATTAAACCAAATATACTATTAACATATGCACTTACTATATAAGGGTATACTAATAGAATTTCTAAGTCAAAAAGTAAAAATAATAAAGCAAAAATAAAGAATGATATACTAAATTCACTTCTATTTTGACCTAAAAACGAATGGAAACCACACTCAAAGGCACTATCTTTTTCTTCGTAAGGATTATGAGGAGCGAAAATCAAATTCACTCCTAATAATATAACTGCTAATATGGGAATGAATATAAAAAAAAATGTTTGACTTGTCATTTATCCTTTAAACAGTATAACGCTTAATATACTTACTATATTAAATCATTCTCCTGGTATATAAATGAATAGCACTAACAGTAATGTTAGAACAGATATACTTGTGCTCAGTGAACTGTTTATTGTGATGTTTTCTGGTTTGAATGTAACTAATTTACTTTGATATTGTTGATCATTCCCATTATTGGTTACACTGATATATCCTTTTAATTCTAAATTATCAAAGGCAGGATTCATTTTATAGTCCTCCTTAAAGAAAAAAATTTGTTTAACTAAATTCAAGTAGTAACCTGCTCCGATCACACTTGTAAGGATGGCAACTAATGACATAAATACGTACCCGCTGTCTAGTGCCGCACTTAATATCATTTGTTTGGCGAAAAACCCAACTATAGGAGGCACACCCACAAATGAGAATAGTGTTATGGCTAAACTAAGGGAAATATAAGGGTTAATATAAAAATACCCTTTGATTTGGTTAATAAGTTGTACAGGAGAATTATTTTTATCAATAAGATTATCTTGTAGTTTTTTTTCTTTATAAACATACAAGTAAAAAGTGAATCCCATACTTACTAATATAACGAAAGCGTTTAAGTTGGATACTGAATATTGTAGAATATAGAAAATATATGATTGGATTGATTCTGCGCTATTGATGGATAAAGCTAACAAAATAAATCCTACATGACTAATTGTACTGTACGCAAACAATCTTTTGATTCTTGATTGCGTAAGACCTAACACAGAACCTATTATTAATGAAAATAAGCTACTTAACAATAGTATGTTTTTTCATGAGAAATCTAAAATGTAATATTCCGTGTAATACACTAGTTCTAGAAGAAATGCAAATATAGATATTTTTGCAATTATTGCAACGTAAGTTGTCACTATTGTAGGTATTCCATCATATACATCTGGAGATCAGAAATGGAATGGTGCTGCACTCACTTTAAAGAGGAAACCTACTGATAGGATGATCAGGGACAAATGAAGATAGTATGGCTGATATCAATACATTACAGTAGGTAAATCCCCGATTTCACTGATGCTCGCAATAATATAAATATTGTCTAGGCTCGTTGTTCCTGAGTTTGCATAGATCATTGCAGATCCCAGCAGAATAAAGCAAGAAGATAACCCTCCTAATAGGAAGTAAGTTAACCCACTAGCAGTTGCTGATTCAGAATCTCTATAAAGGGTTGATAGAATATATAAACCATAACTTTGGAGTTCTATTGACAAAAACATAGAGATTAAGTCTCCAGTACTTATCAGAAAAACAGCTCCACACAGGATGAATACAATAATCAATGCATACTCTATTATACGAAATTGTTCCCCGGTTTTGTTGGAGATAAAGTTTTTGTTATATACAAATTGGGAAGTTAACATTCTATATAGAGAAGAGTAACTTTCCACATATACTTTTCTAGGATAAAAGGCAGTAAGGGTCAAGATCACTGCACTCATTATGAAGAGAAAAATATTAAATGTTTGTGTGAAGGTTGTAACGTTGAACAACCCTCCATAAATTCCTATTCCTTTTTCTAAGGATTGCACATATAAATTATTCAGTGCTAAATAGCTGGAAGAAATCATTCCAGTTATTACCACTCTTGAAAATAGTATCGATTTATCCTGTCTTGAAGTCACAGCGTTTGAAAGTAGTAAAAAAATTAATAAAGATAAAAGCACTTTTTTTTTATTATACCTATTAATTGATTATTGTTTATGGGTATTCATATTAGTTGATCCATTAGTATGTAATTCGATTAAACTATTTTCTAACAAGCTAACAAAAGGTACTATAATCAAGAAATGTGAAAAATACAGCACTGTGCTAATTTGTCCCAATTCTATGAAAGGAGATTCAACATGTTTAGCTCCAAGTTGCATTAATATTAAAAAGTTTGCCACAAAAATGTAGAAAGCTATTTTACTTAAAGGTCTGAATTGTAAACCTCTGCTTCTACTTAGATCTGTGAATGGCATTACTAGTAATATTAATATTGCAGAAAACATTGCGATAACTCCCAATAGTTTATTAGGTATAGATCTCAATATAGCATAGAACGGTAATAAGTATCATTCAGGAACTATTGCAGGAGGAGTTTGCATAGGGTTTGCCATTACATAGTTTTCACTATCTCCTAAAACATTAGGCATGAAGAATACAAATATAGATAGAACAATAATAAATAAGAATATTGTGATTAAATCTTTAAATATAAAATAAGGAGCAAAAGGTAATCTATCGTAGTTACCTGACACTCCTAATGGGTTACCTGACCCTGCGCTGTCGTGTAATGCGATTAAGTGCATTAACGCTAATGCAGCTAATACAAAAGGTAAAACAAAATGTAATGCGAAAAATCTATTCAATGTGGCGTTATTTACAGAGAAACCACCTCAAATAAATTCAACGATATCTTGACCAACTCACGGTATAGCACTCATCAGGTTAGTTATAACTGTTGCACCTCATAATGACATTTGACCATAAGGAAGAACATATCCTAAAAAGGCTGTAGCCATCATTAGAATGAATATTACAGTTCCTATTGTTCACACTAGTGTTCTAGGTGCTTTATATGATCCATAGTACAATCCTCTTCCTATATGTAAGTACACTAGAAAAAAGAAAGCTGAGGCAGTATTTGAGTGTAAGTAACGTATCAATCATCCGTTATTTACATCTCTCATTATATGTTCAACTGAGTTGAATGCTTCTAACACGCTAGGGTTATAGTGCATTGCAAGTGTTACACCTGTGATAATTTGTATGATTAAACATACTGCTAACAAAGAACCAAAGTTTCATGCGTAACTTAAGTTCGAAGGTTGTGGTGAGTCAACTAAATAACCATTAGCTAAACTCAATAAAGGGTGACTTTTTCAAATTCTCATTTTAGTAATATTAAGATGATATATATTATTTACGTCAAAAAACAAATGTATGACGGAAAATCGTCCATAAAAATGTAACCTGTTGTACGATAAGTAGTTAATGGTTATATGTCATTTTCAAAACATAGATACGTTCATAGCTTTTATATTTTTGTTTAGTGGTATTAGCATAAACAATAAATGTGGCAGTTTTTTTGTTTTTCTATTAGTAATGTATTTGATATGTATTGTGAAATTTAACTATATTATTTTTGGTATAGTTTATAGTATATAAAGAGACTATTATGGACATATAGCTATATGTTATAGAAATTCCAATTTAGGTCGTACCTATAAAATCTAGGATAAATCCAGTTTATAAACGAAGCGAATTGAAATATCTTATTAGCTTCAGGAATAAAAATCAAATGAGATTCTTTTTTATAAAAGGAATAGCTTTTAAAGTAAAATGGAAAACAAATTCTGTTTGAATTGAGGGAAACCTTTCTCTAAAGCTAAATATGACATATAAGTGATAGAAAAATAGTACCGTGAGGGAAATATTAGAAATAGTAGTTTTATAAGCAGCTCAAGTGAGAATATAATTCGATATGAGAGTGTACCTTTTGCATAATGGGTCAGCAAGTTAACATTAGATGCGAGATAATTTTCAAGGTGAACGAAATGAGAAAAATCTAGGGTAAAGCCCTTATTAAAGAAATTTTGTGAAATGCCGTAGTAAAAAATTATCCTAGATAAACCAGTTATTAAATAATGACTAAGTATCTAATGTTAGACCCGAAACCTAGTGATCTTACCATGGCCAGAATTATAAAAGTTCGAACGGGTTATCGTTGTAAAGATATCCGATGAGTTGTGGTAAGTTAGTGAAAGACAAAACTGACTAGGATAGCTGGTTTTCTGCGAAACCTATATAAGTAGGTGGTTTAAATTATATCATCGTAGGTATAGAATTGTGATCTCAGACAAGTTATTATTTGTATACATTGGGGGATCGTGAAGATTTTATCAGTGAGGATTTGCTCTCAGAAGGACGATGATAGATTTTAAACTCTCGGACATAGTACGATAAGGTTGTATGTCTAAAGGGAAACAGCCCAGAACAAGAGTTAAAGGTTCCAAAATTATTGTTCAGTGAAAAATAAGGAAGTATTTTTCGAATACAACCAGGAAATAGGCTTAGAAGCGGCCATTTTTTGAAGATCTCGTAACAGAGCACTGGTTTGAATTAGCATGTGCTAATTAGATAAGTTAAAAGCGTCAAAAATATAACGGATCTAAACAATATACCTATACCTTGTACATAAATGGTGATTACTGTTTATGGGGTAGCAGAACATTGGGAACAACTTAGACTTAATATTTTCAATATTAAGTAAGCAGCCACTTTCATGTATACACTCTTGTAGTGGGTAAGGGATTTAAGGAAAGGTTGATGAAATTGGTTTGTGATATACGGTGGTAAACTTATATCACGTGATATGTTAACCCCAAGTGACAATGCTGACATGAGTAACGAAAAAGGGATAACCCCTCGCCTTAAGCTTATGGTATTTATTAAAGTAACGGCCCCTAAATATATAAACTCTCTTAAAAGATAAAATGATGGGTAAATCTTTATTTGTATTACAACACTTAATTTGTTTTGTGTGATTATATGTATGATCATACATTGTTTGAACAAAAGAACATCAAGTGTTCTGGAAATAAATACACGTTTTTAACCGTACCTAAATACTACCACAAGTAAGCAAGTAGAGAATACAAAGGCGTTTGAGCTAACAATCATTAAGGAACTCGGCAAATTGACTCCGTAACTTCGGGATAAGGTGTGCCATTATTCTTAATTTACATTAAGTAAATAATAGGAGACATAAAATGGTGTTGTACGACTGTTTAATTAAAACAAAGCACTTTGCATAAGATGTAAAATCAAAGTATTGAGTGTGATGTCTGCCCGATGTTGGCTGGTTAACGGATTTTCTTGGTTCATCATAAATCAAGTTTTGAAGGATACCCCAATCAATGGCGGCCTTAGCTATAAGGGTCCTAAGGTAGCGGAATACCCTGGCCGTTAAATGCGGTCTTGCATGAATGATTTAACGATACAACAGCTGTCTCAATGATTGGCTCAGTGAAATTGGAATAACTGTGCAGATACAGTTTTCTTCTAGTTAGACGAGAAGACCCTATGCAGCTTTACTATTACTAGTTATTGGACATAATAAAACAAGTTGTAGCGTATAAGGTAATTGGAATAATCAAATTGAAACACCTTTACTTAGTTTATTATGTATTCAGTTGAATTTCAATGGGGATAGTGCAAGTTCCTCGTTGGATTCATTCTTAATAGTAGTTCCCTAATATTTAAGACAGACTGACAGCTGATTCCTAAGAAAGAACGTTATAAATTGACGTTAGGGAATACATTTGCTAGTGGATAGTTTATGCGGGGCACAGATCCCATAAAAAGTACCTGGGTGTATCTAAAGTTAATTTTGTAAATTTGTTTAATGTTTAGAGAAACATAAACATTGGTGTTGATTACAACACATAATTTTAATTTGTAATATATAGAAAATAGATATTACAGTTTAGAGTAATAGTTGTTTGAAGAAAAATGTGAAATGAAAGACTAAAATCTAATTTACTTGTTTATCGGTTATGAACATGTATTTTTGAAAAGATAAATACAATTATTAAAACCAACCAAAGACCAACCACATTATTTATATATTCGTTTATAATTCTATTAAGTTAGATTTATATTTTTTTTAAGTAAGATTTTAACTATATGGAAAATAGAGGTAAAATAGATATTAACTAGTCAAATTAAGGAGCTTGAGGGAACGGACAAGGGCCGTAACCTTTACACAAGGTAAAGGCGAACCCACCCTAAAACCGTAAAGAATGACTTAAGAGTGTAAAAAGCTAGTATTATCTTAATTCATTTTTGGTTATGTTGTATTAAGTAATCAATAATAGTATTTTCTTTTTACCTGAAAAGTTTAATGGCTTAATCTTGCTTTACTGTTTGACTTACATGTCTATCAGTCGCGTAAGCGGAGCATATGATCGCAAGATGCAGAAAGGAAAGGTCTTGTATTATTGAAAAAGCTACGCTAGGGATAACAGGCTAATTGCGCCAGAGAGTACAAATTGAGTGCGCAGTTTGGCACCTCGATGTCGGCTTAGCTCATCCACATGAATGTAGGAATCATGAAGGGTTCGACTGTTCGTCGATTAAAGAGCTACACGAGCTGGGTTAAATACGTCGTGAGACAGTATGGTTTCTATCTTCTAGAAGAAATTAGAGTGAAATAAAGGTAGCCCCTTCGTACGAAAGGAGTTGGGTATGCTAACCTATGGTTTATCTGTTGTTTATTTCCTCCTGGTTATATAAGAGAAAGGTTCATCAAGGGCCTCTGAAAGTACCAAGGTTTGGTAATAAAAATACTAATAGGAATCCTGTATATCAATGGTAAAGATTGGAAATTACAATTGTTCATGTAATTATATATAAGCATGGCAGTAATACTACGTTAGTTAAAGATAAGTGCTGAATGCATATAGGCACGAAACTTACTTTAAGACACTCTGAAATATACGTAGAATAACACTACGAATTTATATTAGGATAAATTTTAATATAAATTGTATAGGCTTTGGCTTAAATGATTTTGATGTTTTCAGGCACAAAGTACTAATTTTATTAAAAACTAAATATAACACTTATCATACATAATATTAACTCCTACTAGCTCAATGGTAAAGCAGGATACTTCTAATATCTGGATCCAAGTTCAAGTCTTGGGTGGGAATATATATATATATATCATAGCTATATGCGTGAAAACCATTTTATTTCTCTTTTGCCTTTTAAAATGATACGTATCCTACTTACGATAATATGACTAACTTATTTAATAACATCTTTATCGCTTGCGATGCACCAAGACCATGAGGTACATACTTTCAAGATAGTGCTAGTCCACAAATGGAAGCACTAGTAGAACTACACGACAACATTATGTTTTATCTTGTCATTATTTTATTCGGAGTGGGTTGAATACTTGTTTCCATTATTAGAAATTACGTTTACAGTAAATCTCCTATAAGTAACAAGTATCTTAACCATGGTACATTAATCGAATTAATTTGAACTATTACTCCCGCATTAATCTTGATTTTAATCGCATTTCCTTCTTTTAAATTATTATATTTAATGGACGAAGTAACAGATCCATCATTAACTGTTTTTGTGGAAGGACACCAATGATATTGAAGCTACCAATACCCAGATTTCATTAATGATGATGACGAAGAATTGGAATTTGATTCTTATTTAGTTCCCGAGTCAGATCTAGAAGATGGAGCCTTAAGAATGTTAGAAGTGGATAATAGAGTAACGTTACCTGAATTAACTCACGTTAGATTTATTATTTCTTCTGGAGATGTAATACACTCTTATGCCTGTCCTGCCTTGGGTATCAAATGTGATGCATACCCAGGAAGACTTAATCAAGTATCCGTATTAGTTAATAGAGAAGGATCATTTTTTGGACAGTGTTCAGAAATTTGTGGAATATTACATAGCTCCATGCCTATCGTTATAGAATCTATTTCCTTAGAAAAATTCTTATCTTGACTTCAAGAACAATAACGCTTAAAATATATAGTTTTTATGTTATTAATAATTATTTATGGCACTATAAATTATCACAGCCCTGTTAGCATAAAAGTAATGCAACTGTTTTGTAATCAGTAGAAGTAAGTGCGATACTTTCACGGGGCTCAATTTTTATAAGTATAAAAGACTAATCTAAATGCGGATTGATGTAATAGTAACATAACAGGCTCATGCCCTGTAAATAAAGGTGCAAATCCTTTGTCCGCATGAATATTATATTTTTTAAACATTATTACAAGTTTAATTAATCAAATAATAGATATTGTTAGAAAATTAGCAGCGCTTATTAGTGATAATAAATAGTTAATATATTTAATACTCTATACTATATAAAATCTTTTTTTTAGTAAACATCATCACAGGTTTAATGAAAAGTCCGAGTGCTGGAATTGGTAGACAGGATAAACTTAAGATTTATTGATACATTATCGTAAACGTTCAAGTCGTTTTTCGGATAATAAATAGCCTGGTTTAGTAAAAAAGACCCAATAGTCAAGTGGTTAAGACATGACGCTTTCACCGTTATACCCTGAGTTCGAACCTCAGTTGGGTTAATCTTACAATATACTAGGTAGTATAGATAAAATCTTAACTTTTTATAAATTGTGTTTTCACCATTACATCTTGGGTTTAATTTCCAAGTGAGTTATGGTACGGGGGAGATATGAGGGTATTTTATGTGTCTAACCACATGAAGTACCAGCATGGATGATGGAGATCTCCACGGCCTTGTTGCGGAGGATTACTTGACGGATGGTTAGACATTCGGTGCAGTGGGGCACAGGCAAATACAAATAAAAGGGGATATAGTTTAACTGGTAAAACTGCGATTTTGCATATCGTTATTTTAGGATCGAGTCCTAATATCTCCACGCACTATTTTGTCTAAAGCTCGAGAAGCTCAACCTGGTGGAGCGGAACTCTGAAGATGTTTAGGTTATAAGTTCAAATCTTATTTCGAGCACTATTAATAGTTAAATAAAGGTAATGATGGAATTGGTAGACATGAATAGCTTAGGACTATTTGATTTTTAATCTTATCCGTTCAAGTCGGATTTACCTTAAAGCACACTCTTTTGTAGTTTACCAGAAAAAAAAGGATCATACATGATTTAGTCACAAGTTTGTTTTCTCTTTAGTAATGCAGATGATAACCTTTATGATGACTTTATTTAGATTGGTTTACGTTGATTATGGAGATGTAGTACTCTCATGCTTGTCCTGCCTTGAGAATTAAATGTGACGTATAACCAGTAAAACTCAATCAAGTTACCGTACTACTTTAAAGAGTGTAGCAGAGGTATAGGAGAAGAAGATTAATTAGTTTATAATTATCTCCTATGTCATAATAAAAACTAATATAAAAAAAATATGTTGTGGACTAATCGGTAAGTCATAAATTTTTGGTATTTACTATTGAGTGTTCGAATCACTCCAACATAAAGTATAAAATATATACACAAGGTGGATGTAGTTCAATCGGTAGAACAACTGTATGTGGAACAGTAAGTTCTCTGTTCAAATCAGAGTATCCACCCTTACGTACATATACACATGTAGCCAGGATAGTTCAATTGGTTAGAACGTTAATTTCATGCATTAAGAATGAGAATTCAAGTTTCTCTCCTGGTTTATTAGTCTTGCAAAGGGATTAGCTCAATTGGTAGAGCAACCGTTTTACACACGGAAGGCTAAGTGTTCAAATCACTTATTCCTTAATCTAAAGTTTTTCCATTTACTGGAAAAGTGTTTCTTTATATACCTTTATAAGTAATATATTGATGTAATCGCAACTATAAGAATGAAAATTTGAGAAAGTGGTCATTTGTTAAATAGTATTTAACTATGTGTATAAAAATTTGTCTTTTTTATAATGTATTACTTAGCGATATATCATTAATTATAATACATTAAACCAAGAGAGCTTAGCTTAATGGTAAAGCATGTGACTTTTAATCATTTTCATATGAGTTCAAATCTCATAGCTCTTAATTAGTTATTATAATATATTTGAAGACACATTTGCGTTTGATGTAAACATAGATAAAAATAATTATTTTTATAGTGATTATACTCGGACTGCAGTTTCAGCATGTTTATTTTGGAATTAAATAAAACGTTTAATGTTGAAACAAAACATAGTGATATATCAATGTGATTAGAACGTTGATTTTTATCTAGTAATGCAAAAGACATAGGTACATTGTACTTGATCTTTGCACTATTTTCGGGACTACTGGGAACTGCTTTCTCTGTACTGATCAGATTAGAACTGTCTGGTCCCGGAGTTCAATACATAGCGGACAACCAGTTATACAACAGTATTATAACTGCCCATGCTATTCTAATGATATTTTTTATGGTAATGCCAGCAATGATAGGAGGTTTTGGTAACTTTCTACTACCACTATTAGTAGGTGGACCCGACATGGCTTTCCCTAGACTAAACAACATAAGTTTTTGACTTCTTCCTCCAAGTTTAATTCTATTTATATTTGCTAGCACAATCGAAAATGGAGCAGGAACAGGATGAACTTTATATCCTCCACTGTCAGGTATACAAAGTCACAGTGGTCCAAGTGTAGACTTAGCTATTTTTGCCTTACACTTATCAGGGATTAGTAGTTTACTAGGAGCTATGAACTTTATTACTACTATCTTAAATATGAGAAGTCCTGGGATAAGACTACACAAATTAGCTTTATTTGGTTGAGCTGTAGTGGTAACAGCAGTTTTACTTTTATTATCACTACCCGTGCTAGCCGGAGGAATTACTATGATACTAACAGATAGAAATTTTAATACTTCATTTTTTGAAGTTGCAGGAGGAGGTGACCCTATATTATACCAACATCTTTTCTGATTTTTCGGTCATCCTGAAGTCTACATATTAATTATACCAGGATTCGGAATTATTAGTACAACTATTTCAGCTAGCTCCAACAAAAGCGTATTTGGGTATTTAGGTATGGTATATGCCATGATGTCAATAGGTGTATTGGGATTTGTAGTTTGAAGTCATCACATGTACACTGTAGGGTTAGATGTGGACACACGTGCATACTTTACTGCAGCTACATTAATTATAGCTGTACCAACTGGTATTAAAATATTCAGTTGATTAGCTACTTGTTATGGAGGATCTCTACAATTAACACCATCTATGCTATTTGCGCTAGGATTTGTATTTATGTTCACAATAGGAGGATTAAGTGGAGTGGTATTAGCAAATGCTTCACTTGATATAGCTTTCCACGACACTTATTACGTAGTGGCCCACTTCCATTACGTGTTAAGTATGGGTGCTGTATTTGCGCTTTTCAGTGCATGATACTTCTGAATACCTAAAATATTAGGTTTAGATTACAACCAGTTATTAGGTAAAGTACATTTCTGAATCCTGTTTATAGGGGTAAATCTGACTTTTTTCCCTCAACACTTCTTAGGATTACAAGGTATGCCTAGAAGAATCAGTGATTATCCAGATGCATTTGCAGGGTGAAACTTAATCAGTAGTTTTGGGTCAATGGTTTCTGTGGTTGCCACATGATTATTCTTGAATATTACATACCACCAATTAGTTGAAGGTAAAGGTGTTTCAAGATACCCATGAGCAACACCTCAGTTCTATACAGACTTTTTACAAGGATTATTAAACAGAGCTTATACTAGTTTGGAATGATGTCTAAATTCTCCACCTAAACCTCATGCTTTTGCGAGTTTACCTTTACAAAGTAAAATATTTAATATATACACTTGCATCACCATAGTAATTTTGTATTCCATGAAATTAATTTTCATTGGAATATCATATGATGCATTAGAATTATTTTATTTATCTATTTCACTGGGAGCTGCAGTAGCTTGTATCAAATTCTCTATTTTATTTCACCTAAAAACAGGGCATTTTCCTGAGGCAATGGCAGTTTTAGGGTTATATGTGTTTTCATTGCTATGCGCTATCATCATGGCTTTGCTAGGTGACCCTAACACATTGCTTTCTTGACATAATATGCTTGTTGAATTTTTAGGTCTATCTGGTATTGGGTGCGGTTCTTTAATTCTATATGCTGAGTCTACAGTTGGAGGCTCCTCTGGTTATGGAGGGGATACTAGTAGAACTCCTTCTCTTGGTCCAGAGTCCGGAGAAGAGTTTAAGGCATTTGGTGCTATTATTGAAGGTATGTCCTTTAATGAGGTAAAAGCTGTTAGGTCCATTATTTATACAACGATGGTTAGAAGAATAGAAGTAGATAGAGTTAGTGCTTGCACAGTTGCGGATGTGCTTTCATGTGATAGAAATGCACATAAATTAGTGATGAAAGCATTCTCTGACTTAGGTCAAGAATTCAGTGTAACTAATGTACTAGCTACCAAAACCTTTGATGGTAAAGGTGTTCATCTTAGTCCTGCAGCTATGAGAATAGGGCAAACAGGATAGCTGCAATGGTGTGTACTTCCTACTTAAATCTAATACATTTGCAAGTTTACCTTTAAAAACAAATATAAAAAAAAAAAATATAATATTTACAAAACAATTATATATTCTAGACTATTTCTTCTGCAACCATAAATATTTTACGGATAATTTTAGATAGTATTATATATTTTGTGACAATACAAGAATGATATTATTGTATTTCTTTTAGTAATGTATATGATATATTGTTATTTGAGTTTGATGATGGCTCTGATTGAACGCTATTCAAAGGCTTGACACATGCTAATCGTACGTTGTTCCTTATTCCCCTGGGAAATAGGAGCAAAGTGGTGTAAAGGTGAGTATATAATAGTATGGGTACCTTAAAGTAAGGGAATAGATCCCTTATATAAAAAGAAAGATTTTTTCGCTTTAAGTCGTTCATAAGATTACCAAGTAAATAGTAGTTAAAGTAATGTTATTAACTAGTTTCGACTTGTAACTAAAACTGAGAGGTTTATTGGTCACATTGGGTCTGGAAAAACCCCAATATGTATAGTACAGCAGTGGGGAATATTGGTCAATGGCCTAGCGGCCGAACCAGCCATTTGGGGGAACGGAATCATTTTTAATGTGCATGTGAGTAGTTATACCATGTGTATCGATCTAGAATAAAGTTCTGAGTAGAAGATTGATAATGACAGCTTTCTATTCATCAGTCTTGACTAATTCTTGTGCCAGCAGTCGCGGTAACACAAGTAAGACAAGTGTTATTCATCATTATTAGGTTTAAAGCGTACCTAGACGGCATTTTATACGAAGTCAATTTTTTGCTAGAGTTTAATAGGGGAGGAAAATATTAGGACTATTGGTGTAGAGATGAAATTCTTTGATACTAATAGAATGTGTAATGGCGAAGGTAACCCTCTATCTATAAACTGACGTTGAGGAACGAAGGCTTGGGGAGCGAATAGGATTAGATACCCTAGTAGTCCAAGCAGAAAATTATGAATGTTATATGCTACAAAGTGGGTGTATAAATGAAAGTGTAAGCATTCCACCTCATGAGTAAAGGGGCAACCCCGGAATTGAAATCATTAGACCGTTTCTGAAACCAGTAGTGAAGTATGTTATTTAATTCGATGATCCTCGAAAAATCTTACCACAATTTGAATAGTACTTATCAAATTTCATCGGGTAAGTATTACAGGCGTTGCACGGCTGTCTAAAGCTAATGTCGTGAGATTGTGGTTAGATTCATAAAATTAGCGTAATCCCTCCCTTTATTTGGACAGTGCACAAAGTTGCCCATATATTAGGATTTCCCCTTAATTCAAGGGGAAAGTAGTGGGGAAGAAGACAAGTCATCATGGCCTTAATATTGTGGGCTATAGACGTGCCACATATATTTGTACAAAAAGAGACAAGAATGCGAATAGGAGTTAATCTTTAAAGCAGAATATAAAATGGATTGTAGTCTGGAACTCGACTGCATGAATAAGGAATTACTAGTAATCGTGAGTAACTACATCACGGTGGATCTTATCTCAGCTAGGTACTAACCACTCGTCAGGCGCCGAAAGGAGTATGCGCAATAAGTTTGGTTTTTTGGGATTTTACCCTCTGATTGTATTAGTATCAGATATCTTCTTCAAACGATCTTCGTATGCGTGACTTCAATTGGGGTTAAGTCGAAATACGGTTCGTGTAGTGGAAATTGCACGGGATTAATAAACATTAACAACATTCCACCAAAATAAAAAAAGGAAGGTCCCATTTGTTGGTATGATGGGTTGAGCTGTAAACTCAATAGCTTAGGCTGTCAAAGGTTCAATTCCTTTTCTTCCTATGATTATAATCATATTTCGCCTTTATAGCTCAACGGTAGAGCGAAATACTGTTAATATTTTGATATATGTTCAATTCATATTAAGGGCTGGATGATATAAATTCATTATTTTTTTTAATAAAGGCGTGTTAGCTTAATTGGTAAAGTATTGTACTACGGATACAATTGATATAGGTTCAAATCTTATACACGTCTATATTTTATTATGAAGGGATATGCGTAAATGGTTTTACATTTTGATTGCAGATCGAAAATTTTAGGTTCAATTCCTACATGTCTCTATATCACAGACATTCCTGTTAGCTTAATGGTAGAGCAAGATTTTCCTAAATTCTGTATCCAGGTTCAAATCCGGGGCGGGAAGTTAAAGGCTATAGCTTAATTGGTAGAGCAAGCTGCTCATGATAGCTCAGATAAGTGTTCAAATCACTTTGGCCTTATCATTTAAGATGAATTGATAAATAAATTTTATTTATAACATAATTGAATTATCCATGAAGTAAATTTATAATGTCTAACTTAAATAGAAGTGCTTTTCAGGGACATCCTTTTCATTTAGTTTCTCCCTCACCCTGACCTATACTTACTTGTGGTAGTTTACTAAACCTAACTACTTCAGGTGTTCTAACTATGCATGGTTTCACATCCGCAGGGTACTGATGACTAGGTGCCCTAGTGTTAGTGATATCAAGTATGTTTTTCTGATTCAGAGATGTTATCTCTGAGGGTACTTACCTTGGGAACCATACACTGGCTGTACAAAGAGGTTTAAATATGGGAGTGGGACTATTTATAGTTTCAGAAGCATTGTTTTTTTTAGCTATATTCTGAGCCTACTTTCATAGTGCATTGTCACCAACAGTAGAAGTTGGTGCTCAATGACCACCATTGGGTATTGAAGCAATTAACGCTTTTGAATTACCATTACTTAATACAGTTATATTACTGGCATCAGGTGTGACTATTACTTACTCTCACCATTCTATTATACAAGGTGATAGGAACGCAGCCTTAAATGGAGCCATGTTTACTATACTGCTGGCTTTAGTGTTCACTGCCTTTCAAGGTGTAGAGTATTCAGTTTCTTCATTTACTTTATCAGATGGAGCATATGGATCTTGTTTTTACTTTGGAACTGGTTTCCATGGGTTACATGTTATAATTGGTACCATTTTTTTAGGTGTTGGATTTTGACGTTTATTAGCGTACCATTTAACTGAAAACCACCATTTGGGATTAGAATCTGGAATATTATACTGACATTTTGTTGATGTTGTATGATTATTCTTATTCTTATCGGTTTATTATTGAGGATCTTAGTAAGAAATGGACATGTCAGTATTTCAAAATATTAATAATATTCTAGATGTGCTTCCTGAATTAGAGCAAGCTCTTTATGATGGCGACGTGCGATTATCGTTGTATAATTTCGGGAGGATTAATCCCTTACTCTTGGATATATATGCGTTAGTTAATCCAACGGACAATACTAATTCGGATATTGCACTGAGTGCCTTAGTTGAAACTTGTGCTATACAAAATCAATGCTTGCTAGAAATCAAAGGCTTTTATTGTGATCAAAATCAATTATCTATAATACAATATCTTAGGCATGCGTTATTGAATATTAGGCCTATCGTATATACATCTACAGAAGAAACTTTAAGCCAAAATCTGGAAGATTTTTTCAGTGTTGGTGATGGTTATTCTATAAAATTTAGGTTTGTTGGTTTTTGTTTAATATTAGTTGGAGTTGCTATAGGAGCAGGGCTAACTTTAGCGGTTGACCTTCCTCTGGATGCACCACTAAGAGTCGATCAAGCATAAATAAATATAAAGTAAAATTGGGCATCATACATGTAAATCTTGGGCTACCAAATATATTCCTATAGGAATATGCCATTTATATATATATAACTAATCATATGAATTTATCTTTAATACTTTTCTTAATAGGAATACTAGGTTTTGTTTTAAATAGAAAAAACATCATCTTAATGCTTATCTCTATTGAAATAATGTTATTAGCTATTACATTTTTAATTTTAATAAGCTCACTAAATTTTGATGACATTTTAGGTCAAATTTATGCTATTTATATTATAGCAATCGCGGGGGCAGAATCCGCAATTGGGTTAGGAATATTAGTCGCGTTTTACAGATTAAGAGGAAGTGTGGCAATTGAGTTTAAATAATGTATTTAGCTATAATAATATTACCATTGTTAGGTTCAATAGTTTCTGGGTTCTTTGGAAGAAAAGTAGGTGTTACAGGATCTCAAATAATAACATGTACATCTGTGATAGCCACTACTTTACTTTCTACACTAGCATTTATTGAAGTAGGTTTAAATAATATTTCAGTATCTTTACAACTTTTTAGATGAGTAGATTCAGAATCACTGAATGTATTGTGAAGTTTCAATTTCGATTCTTTAACAGTTTCCATGTTAATACCTGTTTTAATTGTTTCTTCACTCGTGCATGTATATTCTATAGGATATATGAGCCATGACCCTCACAATCAAAGATTCTTCAGTTACTTAAGCCTATTCACATTTATGATGGTTATTCTTGTTACATCAGATAACTATCTATTAATGTTCGTAGGATGAGAAGGAGTAGGAGTGTGTTCCTATTTACTTGTAAGTTTCTGATTTACTAGAATAGCAGCAAATCAAAGTTCAATTTCTGCCTTTCTAACAAATAGAGTAGGAGATTGTTTCTTAACTATAGGTATGTTTGCTATTCTGTGATCATTCGGTAACATAGACTATTCTACTGTGTTCTCGATAGCACCTTTCATTAGTACTGACCTTATTATAATCATAGGGATATGTTTACTAATAGGTGCTATGGCTAAAAGTTCACAAATAGGATTGCATGTATGATTGCCTATGGCAATGGAAGGTCCTACTCCAGTATCTGCTTTAATTCATGCAGCCACAATGGTTACTGCTGGAGTGTACTTATTAATGCGTAGTTCCCCTTTAATAGAATATAGCAATACAGTATTACTTATATGTCTCTGAATCGGGGCTATAACTACTGTATTCAGTTCTCTTATAGGGTTATTTCAACAAGATATAAAAAAAGTTATAGCTTACTCTACTATGAGCCAGTTAGGTATGATGGTTGTAGCAATAGGTTTATCATCTTATAATATTGCATTATTTCATTTAGTAAATCATGCATTTTATAAAGGATTATTATTCTTAGGTGCTGGAGCTGTGATACATGCCGTGTCAGATAATCAGGATTTTAGAAAATATGGAGGATTGAAAACTTTCTTACCGTTGACTTACTCAGTTATGTTAATCGCTTCATTAAGTTTAGTAGCATTCCCTTTTATGACTGGGTTCTATTCTAAAGATTTTATATTAGAATCAGCGTACGGACAATTTTATTTTTCTAGCGTTGTTGTATACTGAATTTCTACAATAGGTGCGATGTTTACTACTTTATATTCTGTTAAAGTTCTGTATCTAACATTTTTAACAAACCCCAATGGACCTCTAGTAAACTACAAAAATGCTCACGAAGGTGATATCTTTATGAGTGTACCCCTTATGATACTAGCCATTTTCTCTATTTTCTTTGGTTACATAACTAAAGATATTTTTATAGGATTAGGTTCTAGTTTCTTTACAGATAATAGTCTATTTATCCATCCAATGCACGAAATAATGTTAGATACTGAATTCGC
>JANPWT010306609.1:0-14504 GCA_024678245.1 Erythroxylum densum | reverse complement strand
AAGGGGATTGACTTAAGAAAGGACGATCAAGCTGAGAGTATCTCCAGGAAGATGTTTCCCCAACTATTATCAAATTGAGGCTACAGTAAAAAAGAATTGAATAAATAGGTAGTGCATATATATGAAATGATACAAATTTAGAATAGCATGATAATAAGCCATCATAAAAATATAATTACCTCAATTTGAAATCTTGAAAAATAGGTATGTCGGGATTAATCAGTAGTTTTGAAGCATTCCAAGCATTAGAAATCTCCTGCACGAAAAAGGGTGAGAACTGCATAAAATGCTTTGAAAAAAATAATGTACCAGCAGAGTTTGATATCATAGCAAGCTAAAAAACAATAACGATTGAAATTTCTTGTGTATCCCTCATTATATTATGCAAAAAGTCAGCATATTCACCAAACAATGTGCATTTGATCTTGTTGTTACTGAAAATAATATTAACGCAAACATATTATTTTACATACAGAAAGTATAATACAATAGTTATTGAAAGTAAATATAACCTCTTATCTGTCAAATATAGATTCATAAATTTTTATTTGAGATTATTCCTTTGGAATTCTTTACAAGTTTCATATGAAGTCATCTCTCCAAGGACATCTGTTTGATAGGACAAACAATTTGTCAATAAAGGCTAAATGAAGAAATCATATCATAAATGACTTATTGTATTAAAATATAAATGGAAACCACTATATATATTAGGAATCTTATCTTCCAAAATATCTGTGAATGGCACAAAATTGAAAGAGTCTAGAGGAATATCCAAATCAACAGCATTGATTGTAGTGCCAAAGTGGAAATTAATCTTATATTTGTGTTGATTTGCTTTATAATCTCTAGAATTGTCAACCACAACAAATTTACGTATGATGATACATTTGCCTCCCCCAACTGAATCACGATGCTTGGTCACTAACTTCTCTATTCCAATTGTAGCCTAGATTTTATCTCCCTGCGAAAAATTAACAAATTTGTTTATAAATTATAATCATTTTAACATAGTCAGCTATCAGTATCATTAATAAGAAATAGAAAATGAATATACCTTCTGATCAAGCAACAACATTTGCATATTAGAGACAACATTAGGGGAATTTCGATAAGAAACATTCCACAACCTAATAATTCTTATAGCTATTTTCCAAGACTCCTTCTCAGTATGCAACTGACTTTAGTCCTCTTTTTAGTACTTGACAATGATGCATCACTATGAAAGATATATTCTCTATATCCTTCTACACCATAAGGAAATAACAAAGGGTATTGCATAGGAAGATACGCTAGATGCAAATCATGTACTCTTTGTAATAGCCCACATTATGTTTGAACAATAATATCCTTCCTAATATTTGAAGTATCCATATCACCAACCACTAATGTTGCTACCTGTGACGTTGTAGGCAAGTTATAAGTTCTGCCATCACTTGCTCTTTGTGGATTAGTCTTAGCTTCAAATCCTTGCTATTGGATGTTTGAAATCTATCTATTGCCATTCTAAAATCCTGAGACAATATATTATAACTATCAAGCATCTCCTTCAAATTCATCACAATACTACGATCAAGAAAACTCTCATCATCTTTTGATCTGAAAATGGAACATATAGTTTCATCATGGAAAATTAATAATGAGATAAAAATTACATGCAAGACATGACGTGAATTTAAGATGTACCTTATAACAGTCATTTGATTATCAATTTCATGTTTTATATCAAAGATATACATTTAGGAAAATTTTGGTGGTTGGTCTTCAACTAGAAGCAAGCTACCAATATGATGATAATTCTGGCCAGACATTATGAAAGAATAAGTACTATTTCCATCATTAAGTGATTTGTCAACCTTTCCTCCCATAGAAGTGAAACTGAACATCATATTATAAATCCTGATATATTTCATAAAATGTTTGGATATTGCCAACTATTTACTTAATACTAACTTCCTTATATACTCTAGAGGTTGTTTGAAATGTGGTAGTTGAATCTTTCCTTGAATACAGCAAAGACCAAATCTAGGGTTGGCAGTGTGCTTAGATTTTTGAATCCTCTCACAGTACCACATTTGAGCTCCACAATAAGTGCAGACACAATAAGGATCACCAAGATCAATATATTCTGTAAAAGAAAAATAAATCTAATATTAACTAAGGGAAACACAACTTATGCAAAAGACTTTAAACAACCTCTGAGATATTAAACCTTTATGTGCAAAGTAAGTGCTTTCTTCAATACTATCATCTTCATTAATCTCAGTTGCATAGTTTGCATCATCACTTTCAACTGCAATAATAATAAATGAATTCAATTATGTAATACCCTATAATTACATTGGAGAAACAAAAATTAATACAATGTCTTAACAAAATTATATAAATAGAAAATTTAAATATGTCAAGTGTAGCTTCTTAAATAGATGCACCATTCAATTCATTTACAATAGCTGTTACAAAGAAGAAAAAATTATTACATCAAAAATTTGAAAGATAGTTAATTTAGCATAATTACAGTTATATCCATACCATGCACATTATTATCTATTATGTTGCCAATTTCATCTGATAATTCAGATTGTGAATCTTCTGACATAAGATCAGTAATGTCATCGACTTCATTATTTGTATAATCTTCTAGTGGAACATTAAGATCTGGCAATCCAATTTCACATGCAATATTTGAAGCCTTAATTTTGTCATGAATTTTGCAATTGCAAATTATAACACTACATTTGCCCATACTTTTAATAACATGCCTTCCTAGCTTCATTGCTAATAGATTTGCATATTGAGTTCTTTTGAAGATTAAACATGATGAACTTGCAACAGATTGAATCTGAGGAGGCTATTTACTTCCAAATTTTTGCTTGATTTGAGTCGTTTGTTTAAACATCCAACTTCCTCTAAACATAAAAGAAAGTATATGAAGTTGAATAATTTACAACAAAATATAACATTTTTTATATACAATCTAACATTGACAAACCTGGAACAACTAATGAGTTAAAATCTTTGAAAAGATTCTTAGCACAGTTTGAAAGATCTATAAATGGACGCCTTTGCTAGAATCCAAAATTTGTTAAACTGCTCTTGGTTGAACTGGATGCTTGGTTTCCATTTGCTTCAAAAATTGGTGTAACACCATTATGTTGTAAATGAGTTTGAACAGATGATATTCTTCTTTCCAAAAACATATTGATTTGCAAGAATTGAAGAGGAAGGTGGTAAACAACAGTTTCTGATAATATTTCCATGAACTTCTAACAAAAATAGCACAATAGTTGAGTGTGAGCAAAAATGGACGTGCTTCAAGTAAAACAGAACTAATGCAAAGAACACATCATATATAGATCTATTAAATTTGCATAAAGATTGTCATTGTACCTCCTAAAATTCCAGTAGTAGTTGTACTTTCTATTTGACTACCTGATGCATTTTCCTTCAATAGTAGAGTCTGATTTTCTTTAAGATGAAAAGAATTTCTACCGTTGGACTTCATAACTTCATTCTTCATACCACACTGGTTTCTCTTTAAAACCATAGGCAAAATTCTATGTTGATTACACATGATCCATTGTCTTCTAAGGTAGTTTCAGTAGTTATACCAAAGCAAAAACATATATAACAACCTGATATCTTCACAATAGATATACAAACTATATTTCTAACATCATCACTTAAAATGAATCTTCTACCAAATGAAATTCACTCTACCACAAGAGCACACATTCCTTTGTTCTAAACCAGAATTTATGATCTTTTTTTAAAAGAAGGAACCTTTTATAAAGCATTATTATACTAACAGTCCTAGAAGTAAGATGAAAAACTAAATAGAAACTAACAGTTCTAACAGTTAGATGAAAATCATAAAAAAGATAGAAAAAAGAACATAAACATGTTTTACAAAAAAGGCATAACATAACACAAATGGAGATAGAAATGAAATTATGATCCAATGAATCTTTTGCAAAATGAAATTCATTCTCCCACCACAAATTGAGTCAAGTGTACCTAAAAAGAGGGGCCGGGTTGAAATAGCTATCATTATTAAATTTTGGGACATTGTGGGCTCGGAATATGTCGGTGATGAGATATGGGAAGGTAATGACGTTGGTGAATTTTGCGGTGGTGATGGAGTCATGTAGAGCGAAGGCAATGGCATTAGCTATATCGAATGGGCGACCAGTCATGAGAAGGTAGATATGGACGGCTTGTTGTTTTGTGATGTAGGCAAGATGGGTGGTCGGAATAATATTGTTACATACAAGGTGGAGCCAAGGACGAGCTGCAAGTCAGAGATCAGACGGCTTAAGGTACAATTAGTAGTACCCGATCGATGCCATTCAGCGCCCTCTTGACAGAGGGTGTGAATTACATCGTCCTACGGGTAATTGTGTATTAGTTGGTCTTAATGGCAACATAGAATAGGAGGAAGATTATAATGATGGCGAATGCTAGCTATGGTGAATGCATTGGGGGCTTTAACACCACAGAAATTAAGTTCCATGTTATTATGAAATCAGGCATATATATAAAAATGGCGAACGAATTTATCATTACTTTGATCCCGAGTTTGTACTAATCCTGTAAGTTGAGAGTTGACTAGTTGTTGGACAAAGGGATTGCCAGGTGGAGTTAAAGGGAAAGGGTGCTCTTTAATGAATGGCCTAGTGTCTACTTTTTTTATTAGTTTGACAAAAGTGAAACCATCACTATCCGAAGAATTGGAATCACTAGGTGAACTAGAAGGGTTAGTGGGGGTAGTACAAGTTGGAATTTTAACACGAGGCATTGTTCTGCAAAAATTCACATGGGAATAGGATATAAAAAAAAGGATTAAAACAACTATCCTAAAGAAAATGAAACTAAAATGGGAAATGGAAAAAGGGAACTAAATAACAAACTTAACCTACCCTAAACAATATATAAGCTAAGAAGAAATAAGGAAAAGAGTGGAAAACTTACGAAAATGGAGGAGAAAATTGTGAGAAGAGTCAGAAAAGGTTGATCGTTAGAGAGCGCCACGGCGAACTAGAGGAGAAGAGATGGAAAGAAAGGGGGTCAGGGTTTATATAGGTTTTAGGATGAAAATTACAAAAAAGGACAGATGGAAGACAAAGGGTTAAGAGAAAATAAGGGTGGAAGGGTAATTTCACCACGTTAATTTCTCGCATATTGAACTTTCACCATGGCGAACCTAACAAGAAGGAAAACAAGGCAAGTTTGCCGCGGTGACAAGGACTTCACGCTACGGCGAAAGTTACCCGAAAGGAAAACAAACAAAGACAAAAATGAAAAACTTGACTACCAAACATAAAAGAAGACTCAAGTGGATACTCAGTTCACTTAGAATTCATATACAAAGTCTTTAGGCATCAAAGAACAAAGTGTAACCCAATCAATCACATCAAATTCCTCAAACATGGAAGATGTATCATGCATCAAGCCAGAAACACAACGAATATAAAAGGGAGAGGAATTATTCAAATAAAACTACATAAACTGAAAACTAAACCTAGGTCCTACTGAATTAGTTTCTCCCCCACACTTCTTCAACATACTAATGCATCCACAATGTCATATTCAATCATAGAGAAAAAGTAAGTAGTAAGTGAAGGAGGAGAAATGACCTGATAATTATGGAGGGTGTTGATTCTTATGATAGAGCTTCAATAAATGGCCATTCACTTTGAGTTGTGCTCCGGTCTCTTCATCTAAAAGCTCTACCATGCCAAAATCGTGCACCTTGGTGACTAAGTACGGCCCATCCCATCGAGTGTTGAACTTTCCATGCCTAAAGGTGAGTCGGGCCTTGAATAAGAGAACTTTGTCCCCTTCCTTGAAACTCTTCCTTTGAAGAATCTTGTCGTGCATCAACTTTGTTTTCTCCTTATAGAGGTGCAAATTTTCGTATGCCTCTAGCCTTAACTCCTCTAATTCTTGCAATTATAGCTTTCACTCCATACCAGGAGATTCCAAGTTCATGTTGCACTTCTTGACTACCCAATATACTTTATGTTCTAACTCCACTGGCAAATGACAAGCCTTGCCGTAGATTAAACGGTAAGGGGACATTCCTATTGAAGATTTGTAGGCGATCCGATATAACGCGCACCGCGAAAGGGTTTATGACAATTTGATGGTGTTTTCAGTGGGTGTTTTATTTTGGTGTGTTTTCAATCTTGAGGAATTAAGAAGGATGGAAATTTCGAATTCAACAAACAAAAAAACTAAGGATACGCAAGATTTGATTTCTACGATACCTCTTGGACACTTGTTCCAAACAATCCCGATGATCAAAATAAAATCCAGAGAAACGAACAATCTTCACGCCACAATTGGGAAAGCATTTGATAAGTGAAAGATGGTTCGAAAGGTAACAAGAACAAAAGAATAATGTTTCTCCCTATTGAAGCTGACGTCACTCCAGCAATTCTAATCTACAAGTTTTGAAAATTTGATCTAGAGACACATATTTATACCTAGGTTAAATAATAAAAGGCTGGGCAAAAATACATGGAAGCCCAAAATAAAACAAAGTCCAAAAACTAAATAAATAGGTCTGATGTGTTGCGCCACTACTGGATCCATATGCTCTTGGGCTTAAGTGATGAAGCATTAAAGTAGCCCAAATCTTCTTGTCTTTAAGCTCCAAGTGTATCCGATCCAAGGATTTGAGTTAAATGGATTAGTTTGGGCTCAATTCCATTAAACTCTCCTCCAATAGGCTTAGCTAGTTTCATCCTCTCCATAAGTTGGCCCACATGCGCATAAAGAGCCTCCTTGAATTTCTCGGTCCTAACTCTGGACATAGATCCAACTGGAATGACGATCTCGCCCTCGTCACGCATGCCATCTCTATGATGATCCTTACTCCTGCTCACATCAAATCTATCTTCTCCTTGTTAATGTATCCTCAACCAATTTGATTTACCACTTGTTCTTCTAGGACAATTTGGTTAACAAAATCCTTTAGTAGGAAAGGAGAAGAAATGTTTTGAGGAGATTTTCTTAGAAGAAAATGAACCAAAAATGAAACTGTTCTCTTGCAAATTTCGGTTCACTTATGCATGAAAGGAGGGAGAGAGTTAAACCATGCAAGAACTCTTTCTTACACACTCAATTTCGTTTATGCATAGTATGGAAGAAGAGAATAGCATCCAATGTATCACTTCTTTCATTAATCAATCATAAAGTAGCCAATAAATGAGACTCTTCTCATTTATCTTTAAGGTGGCTATATGAAAAGACTATTAACCTATACATGACCTACCAATTTCGGTTTTGGAAGATGGAAGAAGGAAGATGGTCCATCCAATGCACATCTTTCTTCTTTAATCCAATGAATGCTAATAGGTTATATGCTAACATTAAAAGATAACCATTAAACCATTTAATGGTAAGTTCATAACTCCATTTAATGATGATAAACCATAATAAAGACCATCTTTATTTAGCATTTGAATGTTAAATGTGCAGCTGCACATTCAACCCTAATAAAACCGAAAATGCTACTCCTTTCTTTAAAAAATTTGTTTTAATATAATTAATCTAATCAATTACATTAAACCAAAGTCTAGCCCATTTCTAAATGTACATTTGGGCTTCTAATTAACCATTAATTAAAGCAAGCCCAACATTCAATTATGGGCTTCTAAAACCTCCATTTATATTTCTTACTTAGCTTGATAACCTTCCCTGAAGCCAAGTGGGGAATCTTATAATTCAAGCTCCAATAAGCCTAGAATTAATTTAATCTCATTAGAATTAATTATAGCTTATTAACTAAATGTCATTCCACTAAAGACAATTAGTTTAACTCTTGAATTAATAAATATAATGAGAACATATATTTCAAATAAGATGTCCAATTACAAATCCTATTATGAACCTTATTGTAGTTATCCGCACAATAAAGGATAAAATTACCTTTTTGCCCTTATATTAGTTTTTCCTTCTAGATCTCTCGTTTTACTCTATATAGTGATTAACACACAATATCTCATCTTGGTGTTAAGACTTGATTGGTAGTTAGTCCATCAAACTACTGGCGCCAGTTTAATCACCAATCTTCGTAAAACATTTAAAAGTGATGATATCACTTTAAACTCTTTATTTGAGTGAATGTTCCCTGATATATATTTTAATTAATAATTCCAATATACAGACATTGGATTGATACTTTGTAAAAATCTATTATGATCATATCAAGAACTATAATGAAATACATATGAGTTCATCACTCATCAAAATTATGGTCCATAATAAGCAAATGCTAAAATGTATGTTTTAATATTAAAATAACGACCTGTTTTATTCTTTAAAGCATACATGATTCCAGATTCATTTAATAGTGACATTATCGATGGTCAACTACTATCATGATATGAAACTCATCATTTCCTTGAAGTAAACTCATTTACTTAGACAGAGATAAATCGCAACACTACAGTCTAAACCATAATCAAGCTACCAACGTGATTATTCAATTGTGAATCTAGTAATTTAGACTCTAATAATATAAATGTTTCCCAAATATCTTTATGTATATGTATATTACTTATAAAAGAATCTCGACACCTTATGACTAGATAAATAATGCTCATAGAAATAAAACTCTTTTGTTTTATTAATAATAAATATTTTCATTACAAAATTAACTAGAAGAAAATTAAGTTATAAGTAAATACACTTGCTTTCCAAGGCACTATATTTACATTTCTCCAACACTATTGACATATATTGTTAGGTGATTCTTCTTGCAATGGCAAAAATATGCATAAGTGTTGAGATTCCTGCGATGAGATTTTTTGTCCCTCAAATCAAGGTAATGAAGAAAGAATGGAACTAATTCTTTGTATCTGATTAGTCAGCTCGCAATCACTAATTTCGATGACCAACCAGACCTAAATAGTTGTCCTAGTTAGTTGTAATTCTTTTTTATAATCTCAATATTTACAATTTATTAATTGGTTTTTGTTTTTATTATTTTGTCAATAAGAATTGTTAAGGTTGTAATTAAAAGTTTGTATATGAAGAATATTATTTTTATTCTCATAATTTAATAATATTTTAATTTTTATACTCAATGTTTCAAATTATCATTTTTTGTGTGTAATAAATTAACAATAAAATAAATCTAAATATTATATCCAATAATATGAATTAAAATTTTCACAAATGATTATAATTAACATGGTATATTATTTTGTAAAAATGTATATTAAAATTTGACTATATTTTACAAGACATAACTAAAAATACTTGGCTACGTTTTCAAAATTGTAGGTAAAAATTTTGGGTTACTTTTTCATAAACATAGCTAAAAACCTTTGACTATGTTTATAAAAACGTAACTAAAAACATTTAGCTACGTTTTAGAAATGTAACTAAAAACATTTGGTTACGTTTTAATTTTAGCGACAAAAATTAAGCGTAGCTAAAATGAATTGGTGACGATTTTTCGAAATGTCGCTAATAGTTTTTAGCTACAAAAATAAAGCGTAGGAAAAAAAGGTATTAGAGACGATTAACAAAACAATTGCCTATAGTTTTTCGCCACGGGTCTTTTGCAACGATTTTGGTGATGAATTTAAATCGTCACTAATGACTTTTAGGGACGATTTTGAGACTTTTAGTAATGATGTTTTTTAGAAGCCAAATGTAGTGTCTAATATAGTGGTTGTTGAGGCTGAAAAAAATTCACAATTTTTTAATTTGGGGGACCCATAACATAAATGTCTTTGACAAGATCTATAGCATTAATTTGTATTTGTCACTTCTCTTAAAATGAACAGTTTAATATTCATTATTTCACAATGTAAGAATTATATGGGTCATTATTTTCTCAAATAAATCAACACTTGTTTGAAATTTTATTACTGAAAATTGTATAAAAATTCAATAAGTGCCCCCCAATTTGAGATTACCATAGTTTTTCACATGTTACAAATTATTATTATATTTTTATAAGATCACATTGTTTGAAATTATTAATGACAATTCTATAAAACTTTAGCAAGTACTTCCTAATTTGAGATTGCTATCATATTTAACATATTACAAGTTCTTATTATCTTTTTATGGGTTTATATAAAGCTCATTGAAAAGGATGACATGTAATCTTAAGTATCTTAGCATGTCTATAATATCCAAATATAGAAAATAGTTGACTGAATATAGGGCTAAAGCAAGATAACATTTGGGATATTAATGCTTTACTCTTTTTATTGACTATTTTACACCTCTGTTGGAATTTTCAAATTTGGTTATGACTCTATGGTTCTCGATATGTTTAGCCCAAACTAAAAGCCTTTTTTAGTTCTTTTAAACCAAAACACCATTGTCCTTTGACATAAAAATATATAATTGGAACAATAGATATTTGTAATATGAATATATGTTTGTACTTAAGTAATTAGTGTACTAATAAGGACTAAGAAAAAAATGTATGGAAGTTGATTCTTAATATCATACTTGTAATATGAATATTTCTTTGTACTTAAGAAATTAGTGTGATTAAGGAAAATTTGTTGAAAGTTTGATTCTCAACGTCATACTTTCAATATTTTTAGATGTTTATAATTGTTTTATTGTCTATAATTGTTAAACATGGATGAAACACTCTCCTTCTTCACTACTGCACCTCCTACGCTACTGTTCTGTCTTATTTTCTAAATTAATTCTTAGTCCATTGTCACTGTTCACTCCTCTTTAAAAACCTATGACAGCACTTGAAAATGTCTATGTGAAACGCAGACGTGAGATGTCTACTTCCTTGCTTCCACTATCATTTCCTGCTTCTACGCCTGCGTTTTGATGCTCCTTTCTAGCTAGGGACGAATCCAGAAATTATTTTAAGTGGGGGAAAATATTCAAACTACTCTTATATTACTGAAAAATACAAATATTTGTATATTTGATAAACAAAAAATTACATCATTGTCTTGAGTTTCTTACATATAACCTATTACAATCGTTCCCTACGAGTCCTCATATTTTGATATTGCTGTAAAATTTTCTCATTGTCAATACTATTGAAGATATCTTTCTCAATATATATGATCAAACAGTCATTCATCTAAGAATCTTCTATCCGATTGTACAAACGATTTCTCATTATCTTCATTGCATAAAATACTCTTTCCATCGATGCAGTAGCAATAAGCAAAATCAAAGCTAATCTCATAAGTAAAAACACCAAAATGTACACAAGATGCTTTTTGTTTCATCTAGCTTATTAGCAAGATCACTAATTCCATTTAATATCAAAAATTGATCATCAGATTGCATATGAACAATATAATTGTTAAGATGATCACTAAGAGTAATAAGCTCTACTTTGGAGAAATCAGAAGGATAAAATTCAACAAGTTGAATAAATTTTTGCTTATCAAAAGCATAAAAAAAAAGTCATTTGGATTCAAGCATGCTACATAAATAAGCAATTTGGTATTTACCTCATTGAAGCGATTGTTGAGCTCTTGAAGTTGCATATCAATCAAGTGTAAAATCATTCCACTTGATAATGAAGCAAATTCGTCATTTTTTGTGCATTTCGCCTTGACTTTTCCCGATATACAAAATTTTCATCCATATTTGGAATGACAATATCATGGTTCTCACAAAATAAAGATGTTCATCAAATAAGGACTGCTACCCATAATCTCTCATCATTTGTAGTCATTGTTTGGAAACTTTAATCATATAAATTGCATTGATAATGTCTTGATCCTTCCTTTGCAATGCTCGAGATAATTCATTTCTGATGCCCAAGATTTTTTTTCATCAAATGCAAGCTAAACACAAATTCATAAGATTGGATAGAATCAAGTAAAGCACATGCTTCACTTTTTTGCTCTGACGTTATGCCTTCTTCCATGATGATCTCTAGAACATCAACTGTGGAGTCAAACATCATGATTAAGCTTGATAATGATCCATAATGTGTGCCCCAACGTGTATCACCTGGTTTTTGAAGAGAAAATTCTTGATGTAAACCTTTAGCATTTGAAAGTTCACCATTTTTCAACCCTTCAACAATCTTACTAAATTGCTTCTCACGAAGAAGATCTTTTCTTTTACAAGAACCTCCAACTACATTTGATAAACTTGAGACTATGTTAAACAACAAAGAAACATGTACATGATTCTTGGCCACTACTACAAGTGTTATTTGTAATTGGTGAGAGAAACAATGAACGTAGTGAGTATAATTTTTTTCTTTTAAAATCAAAATCTTCAAACTATTAATTACTCCTTCCATATTGTTAGCTCCACCGTAGCCTTGCCCACGTAGAGATGATATACTCAATCCATGCTTTGAAAATAATTCATCTATTGCAAACTTTATTGATAAAAAGGTGGTATCACTAACATGAATAATACCAATAAATTGCTCAAACATACATCCTTTTACATTCACATAATGTAAAACAATAGCCAATTGTTCTTTGATTGAGATATCATGAGACTCATCAATAAGGATAGAAAATAACCCATCTTGAAGATTGTTAATAATGGCATTGGAGATTTCAATTGCAGCAGCTTTGACAATATCCTTTTGTATGTCAGGAGTAATAACTTTGAGATTTCTGCGGGCATTGTTTAAAACAACATTATTGATAGCTTCATTATGGTCAACCAAGAATTATAAAATTTGCCAAAAATTACCATTATTACTAGAAGTCTTTGATTCATCACAACCTTGAAACGCCAATCCTTGATATAAAAGAAATCAAACACGATCCACTGATGTAGTAAGTTGGATACGATAGTCCTTTCGAGCTTGGTTGGATTGATTAGCATAAGCAACTTGAATATGTTGTTTTTGATTCATCAAATCTTGACATTTCTTCCAAGCTATATTGTGAGAGCTATTAGGACCTCCTACATGAATATGAAATCTGTTTTTTTTCTTCCAATTGTTAAATCCATCAGTAACAAAAGTATCACCACCTGCTTGACTTCTAATATTCGACCGAAAAAGATAGCAACATAAGTAAAAAGCTGCATCTTTTGTAACGCTATACTCCAACCAATTGGCGTATTCTTTAAACCAAGATGAAACAAATCTACGATAAATATTTCCAAGTTTTCTTTGTAGAAAATCATGCTCAAAAGGTTGACATGGACCCTTTTGCAAATAAGCTTTTCGTATTCTATCACGATCATTAGGATGATAATCTGAAATTTTTTTCCGCAATCCTGGATCAGACTGAAGATTATCTAAATTGACTTCTAAATGAGGATGCTTTAAAGGGGTTGGGGCTAGAATCCTTATTTGTAAGAAGTCTTTTGAGAAATTTGTCCATAACTGAAATCAAAATAAAGTAATTATGGACAAATTGAGTACAAAATAAATAAAAAATTATCTATTCACAAAAAATAATTAATTAAAACTATTTGAAAAATACTTTACACATATAAAAATTTATGAAATATACAAACAAAAAATAAAATTTTTATATATACTATGATTGGACTTGAATGGAAAATGATGTACTATACTACTTGAAAACTTTAAACCAATTATCCATTAGCAGTGATAATCTATCTTTGTAAATTTTATCTTCATTAAAAAGGGATGTGAATTTAATACCAAGATGTTCCTTGCAAAATAGATAGTCCTTTTAGTGCCTTGCTATTTACTAAACGATATATGACGATTATTGACATGGCTACTGTCTAGTGATCATTAATTTATTATTATTGCTATTTGCTAAACGATATATGTTTAGTGCCTTGCTATTTGCTATTGACAAATAACATGGTTCACACTTGACACTTCCACCTGTTAGATGACCGTATAACCAATTAATCAGCAATCATCATATTCCTTTTAGTGCCTTGCTATTTGCTAAACAATATATGATGATATATGGTCATGTCCAGAAGAAACATGGCATGAGGTATCATGTTTAACGCAAGTACCAAAATCCACAGTGTTATGATGGAATTAAATGGCATAAATCAGGCAGAAGAAGCCAACAACGATATGCTCTGATATCAGGAATTCATATATCGCTTATGCCATTATAAATAAAATGGATTTTGGTAGCAGCGTTATGTATAATTGCCTCAAATAAAAAAGAAAGTCACAAAGCTTGAACAACAAATAAGATAGCAAATTAAAAATTGGATGTGAGCCCGATGAAGACAAACCTTATCTTGCTTCATACTTATTGTATGTTCAAAAAAACTGGTTTGTGATCATTCTTTAGCACTTTTGTTTTTTGCTTTGAGTGTGAAGCTAGAGAAAGAAGAAGTCAAAAAGACACAAAGTAATATGATGAAGAAGTCAAAAGGGTAGAAAATTTTAATAAAATAGTCAATTAAGTATGTAATTTTTATCTCTTTATTTATAGGCTTTTATTTAAAAAAATTATGGGCGTAAATAATAGTAGTTTTAATAAAAATAGATGGGCTTAGATTTTATTTTTATATTATTATTATTATTATTATTTGTCACCAATTAAATTAATGAGGAGCAAAATTTT
>JANPWT010306517.1:0-14505 GCA_024678245.1 Erythroxylum densum | reverse complement strand
ATAAGATTATTAAATAAAAATTAATTAATTTGTTTTGATTTATAAAATTTTACGAAAACTTACCAATTAATTGATAAATTGATAGTTTTTAATAATAAAGAATATTAAATTAAATTAAAATTTTAAAATCGAATCAAAAAGTTAATCGATTGAAGATTTTTTAAATTGAACAAACTAGTTCGATTTTTAAAATACTGAAAAAGATGTCATAACTTTTTTCTTTGTATAATAAAAAACCACATTATTATTTTTTAAATATGCACAAGTAACTCAAATTCAAATATAAACTTATGATTAAAAAATTGAATAGGTTTAGGGGATTCAAAAGTAAAAATCTTGAATTAGTCATCTTACCAATTTGACTTTTAATTTTTATGTTTGATTTATTTTAATAATTTTTGTTGTTAAAAATCAATAGTTTATCAATTAATTGATTGATTTTTGTAAATTAATGACTTTTTATAAATTAAATAATTCAATTAATCATCATTTAACAGTTTCATTTTTAATTAAAATTTAAATTAAGGGTAATATCTTTTAATCATATTTTAAATTATTCAATTTTTAATTAGTTTTATGAAGTTTTAATATTGATTGAAACTTTTAAATCTTAAACATATTGTTTGAACTTCTTTTTCCAATTTTTTAAATATTGGTATAGACTTTGTTTTTTTACATCAGTTAAATTTAAAAAATATTATTTAAATTAAATTAAATATGTTAGCCTTGAATGAGATTTAGATCCATTTTTTCATTTTATTATAAATTATTAATGTTAAATAAATTATTTAACAAATTAATAATTTATATTACCCACACTTTTTAATGTTTAAAGATATTATAGATAATCAAATTCTATTTGTAAATATATTATAAAATGGAACTAGATAAATTACAAAAATCAAAACATTAATATATATTAGCAATACTAGTCAATATAGGCTCAAATCTAATTTGAAATTATTTTAAATAAATTCGAGTTTAATTAAAATTTGATTTGAGTTTAACTTGTTAAGCTTAGTTTCGAATAAAAAAATTAAATTTAACAAATTTTAAATTTTACGAGTTAATATAAAAGAGGAGAGTCGAAGGATTTTAGATTGAGTATGATTAAAATTTAGTACGTGGAGTGTAATTTTTCATGACATAGGGTGGTCTATCATCTAGAGTAATTGAGAGATTAATAAAGACTTAATTCACCATATCAGATTAAAGTGACTTAAATAGATAAGTGCATAATGAGTTTTGTATGAATGGAAAATATCACTTAAGGTTAAAGGTAAAATTTATTATTTGGCGATTAAGTGGACAATGCTCTATAGGGAAGAGTGTTAGCCTATCACATAAGTCCATAGTCTAGGTTAATGTTGACAGAGATGGGGATGCTTTGTTAAATATGCAACCTTACTAAGAAAGATAAGGTCTAGAATATAGTGGTAAGAGATAAATTAAAAGTAACTAATATTATTGACAAATTAAGAGGAGACATCAAAACGCTCCCGTGAGAAGATGGGAGAATATCGTACTTAAAAATTGTAAGAGAAAAAATAAAGGTCTAAGAAGAATTGAAAGAGGTGATAAAAATGATATGATAATGTTAGAACATAACAAAAATATGACCTGCTATAAAAACCTTTGACGTATTATGATTCAGACGAAGGATCCTCTTGTAGCTTTCATAAGTCTTTTAACTATTTATTCTTGTAGTTAGCTTAAATTTGTAAATAGAGAGTACTTATGATTTAACCTATGTATTTTTTATAATTATCTAGTTTGATTTAGAAGTTATTACCATCATCATTATTATTATCGTCGTCATCATCATTATTATTATTGTTATTATTAATCTTTTTCTTTTTCTTTTTCTTCTTTTTTCTTTTATTTTATTTACTTACGTTTTTTCTAAATTATTTAAAAAACCTTTCTAATTAAAGATAAAATCGCGAATTACTGACTTTCTTAAACATAGAGTGTTAACGAAATTTTTATTGTTGTTAAACTTTTCCTAGTATTTTGAACTTTTTTTTATTGCTGTTAAACTTTTCCTAGTATTTTGAACTTTTTGTCGAATTTTAGTCAAATTTGAATTAGACTAAAAACTAGACAGCTCAATTTAATTTTTATTTTTTAAAAATTCAATTTAAGTTTAATATAAAATATGATAATCAAAATTTTAAAAATGTAATCATAAATTGATTTTGAGCCAACTTTACTAACCACAGATCAATAGCAAAACGACGTGTCGTTTTCAATGCCGTACGCGAAAAAGGTCTGTTCCCGCCATGGACACGCTTTCTCAGTTCTCAAGCCGTGACCGGTATTCACATATCCGCAGCGAGTAAACAGTTTCAGTGTCTCTTCAAAGGAAGCTAGGCTATGGAAGATTCTAGTACGAGCACCTGTACGACCCATGACAATTCTGGATCCGGGGCGGGTACTATCTCTAGGATCCGTCTGGAGAACTTCATGTGCCATGTTAATCTCGAGATAGAGCTGAGCCCCTGGGTCAATTTCATCACCGGCCAAAACGGAAGTTCGTAACCTAACCCTAAATAATTGAACAATATTTCTTCGTTTTATTTCGCAGTGCAATGTGAAAATGTGAATAAGGAATTGGGGCTTTGAGTTGCTTTTCATGATTGGAATGTTTTTGGTTTAATATGTTAACTGAAAGTTGTGTAGTTAACGAGCTGATCAATTGGGATGACACTACTGTTTTGTGTTGGTGGCGTGTAGGTGGTAAGAGTGCTATACTAGCTGCATTACTTGTGGCTTTTGGAGCTCGAGCTAGAACGACTCAGCGGGGAGCTTCTTTGAAGAACTTTATCAGATTGGGCTGCAGGTCTGTGCTGCTTGCTTGCTAATTTTAGGTTTTCCTTTCGTGTTAATAACTGACGGTTCATATCTAAATTCATTCTAAATGAGCTTTATTGTGTGGACCTCGTTTGGACTAAATTGTTTTGATCGAGGTTCTATTTGATCAATAGCTTATGTTAAATTGCAGATCTTTTAACATTTTGAGCTGAGCATGTTCATGATTTCAAAAAAGTTGCAAGTCTTGAAGTTTTTTATCGATAGTGTGTGGGTTTTGGGTTATTGGCTTCAATCTTTGCTCAAGGTTTTAACTTTTATATTGTTGAAGTCTATGTATTCTAATTCTGACTCGTTTTCTCTTTCTTGGCAGCTATGCTATTGTGGAGGTGGAACTCAGAAATCAGGGAACGGAAGCTTTTAAGCCAAATGTTTATGGCAATTCAATAATTATAGAACGTAGAATCACTTCAACTTCCAATTCCACTGTTCTAAAGGATCATCGAAGTCAGTCTAATTTGCTGAAATTATTTCTTTCTTCTTTTGAAGCCTCTATACCTGCAATTCTTATCAGTCTTATTTTGAAACTTTTGTCTGTTTACTTTTTTGGTTTCTGTTGATAAAATGAGCTAGCAAAACAGGGTAATATCCAAATTAAAATTTTTGATATGTGGTCAAATTATATCTTGCATCTCTCCGACAGTTATAATTCCAGTAGATGAACATGTCTCTGCCTGTTAATTACAGTATCCTTAGATTAAATAAAGACACATAGTTGAGCATTAATCAGAATTTTCATGGTGTTTTTTTCTGCTTTTAGACTAGTGCTTTATACATAATGCAAATCATATTTGCTTCTTTTGGTCTTCCATCTGAGTCTTCAACAGGAAGAAAGGTGGCTACTCGGAAAGAGGAGCTTCATGCGCTTCTAGGACATTTTAGTGTAAGTGTTTTCCTTGCACTCATACTTTTGATTGAAATCTGATTTTCTTGATTTGTAGAGCAACATTTGGTTATTTAATTGGAGGATGGCAGATACATTAGTGTGTGCAACTTGAGTTGTATTGATAGCATGCTACGAACAATATCAATTAGCTGTATATATACAATGCATCTGCCTGTGAGTAATGATTAGTTTTATATAGTAGTCTGAATGAATGTGTGTGTTTCAGATGAAGATACTGCTTGTTTAACAAAATCCTTTTGATCCTAAAACTGTTTCTTTTGTCTTTTCATACATTAGTAATGGAGTGCTTAGATGGATCAAGAATTGCTAAGATGACGTATAATCGTAAGGAAACAGCAGTTCTCAAGAGTGTAAAAATGTTATACCTTTTTTAGTTTCATGGTTAGTAAAAAAACAAGTGCAGAGTCATATAAAGACTGTCAGTATTAAACTGTGATTTTTTTTTTAATGTCTTCAATAATGTTGAATGCCTTAAGCACTCAAGCTCCATAAATATAGATTAAAAGGCTGGCAAATTTCATTAGAAAGTGCAGCTAGAAGCAACCTCTGGAATGTAAAATATCATTATGTAAGTTGGCTGATATATGTCGGAAATAAAAACTGATTTGTGCTATACATAAGCTATATATGTAGTAGGGGCATCAATAGTATAGGGCACTACAGCTTTTAGTGCTGTTCCTCATTTATGGTTTTGGCATGATTTTCATAGATGCACTATCTTGTAGAAGTCCTACCCTTTTGATAAAGGATCCTTGCCATTAGATTTGTCTCCAACCAGTACCATTCAACACTGGATTCACCATAATGCTTCCAAGTCCTCTGACTTTTCTTTAAATAATGAGCTTCTTTTTTTGGTTTCCGTCCCCCCCATATCTATCTTTTACATGGTCTTGATACTTGTATCACACTTTTTGCTTGGGTAAATCTCTTTCTTTTTTCTTATTTTTGTTTTCTTGTTGTCATCCGTATATTGTTTATTATCTTGTTTGCTTTTTAAGAGAATGCAAATGATTTCTTTGCAGATTAACTCCATCATGAATGTCTAAGATGCTTGCTTTCCACAATGTGCAGATTGATATTGAGAACCCTTGTATTATAATGGGTCAAGACAGTAGCAGAGACTTTCTGCATTCTGGAAATGACAAAGACAAGTTTTTGGTAAATATCTATTCCTGCAGTTTTGATCTGATGAGACCTATGCAGGCTATACTGACATCTGTTGTTCAGTTCTTTTTCAGGGCTACTTTTCTTCAACAAGTTGATGATCTCTTACACAGTGTCAACAGCCAATTGGCAGATGCAAATGGGCATCTTGATCATTTGGAGGCTTCAATAAAACCCATAGAAAGGGAACTGAATGAGTTGCAGGGAAAGATAAAAAATATGGAGCATATTGAAGAACTGTCGCAGCAAGTACAGGAATTAAAGAAGAAGCTTGCATGGTCATGGGTTTATCAGATAGACCCGCAGCTCCAGGAACTAAGTGCAAAAATTGCAAAGTTTAAGGATCGTATACCCAAATGTCAAGCTAAAATTGACTGGGAACTAGTAAGAAACTATTGATTGCACCAAAATGTTTTGTGCTTACAAGATTGTTATTATAATCTTTTACTACTTTTTATTATTGAATTTCATATTCCCAATATCTGTTGAATTTTGCATTATATAGCACATACATGTTCAATTTTCTTATGGACAACCAAGGTATGGGCTTCAAGCTGCTAGAACAAAGCGTTGAGGCGGTTAATTCTTGTTTAAGCAGTGACTTTATCATGGAGAAATCACAGCAGTAACGCCTTTTTAATTCTGGTTTAAACATGGTGTTTTTAGACAAAAAAATTGTAAGATTCAAGTAGTTTTTGGATTAATATTATGTGCATGTGAAAAATCCACTGGATACCCCCTGTCTTCAATTTTTTTTCATGAGGGCCTTATTTTTACTTTATCCTATGCATGTTATGATCAGCGTAAGAACATTTTGAATTTGTTGAAATCACTTGCATTACATATTGCTTGCCGTGAACTGCTTTTTGTTAGTATGCTGGATGATATTTTTAACTTTGTAACTTTAAGATGTTCTGCTTCATGAATTAATTTTGCAAGCTTAACTCTCAATTTTGTCTTTTACAGGGTAAGGTGGAGTCCTTGAGGGATCGCCTTATGAAGAAGAAGTCGCAAATTGCACAGATGATGCAGAAAACATCAGAAGTGAGGAAAAAGCAGGATGAATTTCAGCACTCTATTTCCTTGGTATGTCAGTAGGTGGATCCAAGTTTCTCTAAAATCAAGTGACAAAAGGATATGTTTAGAAACTGCTGGAAAAGCATGTAGTAGTCTGTGATATATATAGATAAATAGTCAAAATGTGGTTATTTAACATTGAATTTGAACTAAAATATTGGTAAAACCATGATAAGTACAAGATGAACTTGCTTACTTAGTTTTGGTAACTACGTTTTTCTGCTCTTTAAGAAACCATTAGTTGCCTTTCATCTTTTATGGTTATATAGATAGTGCATTAACTTTTTTTCTCAGGCAACGAAAAGAAAGCTTGAGTTAAAAGAGGAGCATGACCTCCAAAATAACCAGATTTTGAGCATGACGAAGCGTATCAGATCTTTGGAACAACAACTTAAGGAAATCCATGAGCAGCATGTGAAAAATACACAGGTTTTCTGTTCATTTAAATTTGTTTACCACCTTTTCTTCCCCAGTTTTCAGAGTGTTTACAATGTATTCATGCATTCACTTAAGATGTACTCATGATTGAGTATTATCCTGCTGGTCATTCCTGCTCTCAGTTATTTGGAAGCTGTGTACCTTGACATAGATCCTGGCGATATTGAAGATTCTCTGTTTATATCTGATGGGTCGTGTTCTATTTCTTTTTAATATAAAATGGATGATGGTCATCAAGTTATCTTTTAGTGAGTTAAAAACAGTGATACAAAGCCCTATTATTGTCAGGGGAATGTGGTATATAAAAACTGTGAAACTTGTTGTGCTAACCTTTGATTCTGGTTGGCGTCCTTGTACTATGAATAGGAACTTTGTGTATTACAGTGATTTATTGAATATGAAGCTAACAGTCGTCATTGTGCCATCTGGTGATGAGGAAGTTAGTACTATGAGTAAGAACATTTTCTGGACATAAAAACTTATGAGAAATGCCAAAATAACAATGTTACGTATACCTTCTGCCGTTATGATATTTGAGATTGGAAGCATTTTAACACTAGTTATCTCTGCAAGATATTCTTAAGTAACACTTTTATGTCTTGGACTTTTTGTACTGCTGCAGGCTGAAGAATCTGAAATAGAGGAAAAGATAAAGGAATTGCAATATATGGTTGATACTGCTAATTCTGAACTTTCAAGGTTACAGACATTCATCTTATCATCTAAGTTACCTCTTTTGTCAAGATGGTTCTGATTATCTGGGCAATCTATCAAAATGTAGGTTAAAAGAACAAGAGAGTGTGTTATCAGAGACCCTTTTCAAGATTACAGATGAAGGCAGAAAAGTTACTGAAGAGGTATTCAGATCCTTTGTTGACTTTTATACTTGGAGTCCATCTATGTCACATTAAAAAAGCAGTTAGAATCAGTATCAAATGATCTTTAGTTTTCATTTTATTCCTGAATCCGGTTATTGGTGATATATTCGTTTGGCTTCCCACTTCATGTCTTTGAGGATTCATGTTAGCCAGTAGTCTAATGCAAGGCCTATGAAATGTTCAATAAGTAATTATTGTTGAAAGTTGGGCAGGGCTTGCTGCTCCAGGTTTAGTTAGGTCTTCTCTAAACTAAGTTCAGCATAAGTTACTAGCTTAATTTAGTATGATCATATTGTAGTAGTATGCCCATATGATTAAATTGTTCTCATTGTAGATTGAAGGTTATGGGAAGAAGGAACGTGAAATCCGTGCACACATCCGTGACCTTCAACAACATAAAACGAACAAGGTTCATTTAATTTTATGTATTTCCAGTTTTTGCTTTTGAATCCAACAATAGATCTTTCTGGGCTTTGCAAGTTCAAATCCAAATGTTTTATGCATTCTTGTTCTTTTTCATGACATTGAAATCCACATGCACAATGGTGATCATGTCATCACTTAGCTATGAAAATATTTGCTTGGCAGGTTACAGCATTTGGAGGAGACAGAGTGATTCAACTATTGCAAGCAATTGAGAGACATCACCAGAGATTCAATAGGCCACCTATTGGTCCTATTGGTGCTCATATCGTAAGTACTTGAAAACCTTATTGGACTTCACTCAATATGGGCACAGCCTGAAGAGAAATACATTGTAGCCACCTTACGAAGTGGCAGCGTTGACTTGATGAGACTGCAAAATTTTCAACATTTCTTGAAGTGCTGGCTTTAAAGTAAATGTAGTAGTGTTTTGTTGTGGTAGTTTGCTAGGTCTTCAAACAGGGAGGGTTAGAATGTGTGAACCATTTACAACTCCACCTAACAACTTAAGCTTATGGATTGATTGATTTATTGACATAGCTTCGATGGTTGAGAGGTTTCGAGTTCAAATGATACTGCCCTTTTTTTGGTTTCCTGATAGGAGAATTATAGATAACTTAATGGTCTGATATATATGAACTAAATGGAGAAATTAGATCACTCTAATTTATTGAATTCTCTATCTGAATCTTTGACTTGCGTGTTTCAATTTGAGACTAAACGTTGCTATTAATCCATAAATGATGTTCATTTGGTCACTAGATTCCTAAGAAACTCAAAGCCACTGTGTCGTATTATTCAACTTAACACTAAGGTGTTCCATTCTTGATTAAAAACTGCAGAGTTTAGCTGATGGTGATACATGGGCTCCTGCTGTTGAAAATGCTATTGGGAAGTTGCTCAATGCATTTATAGTAACCAATCACAAGGATTCTCTTCTTCTTCGAAGATGTGCCATAGAAGCAAAATACAATAGCTTACAGATTATAATATATGACTTTTCCAGACCAAGGTAGTTGGATTATTGTTTTGTTATTTGCATGCCTGTCTCACCTCCAAATTATTATTCACTTTTGTGTTCCCTCTTCATTGATAGCTCTTACATTTTGTTTTAGGTTATTGATACCTAGCCACATGCGTCCCCAAACAAATAACCCAACAACACTCGCTGTTATTCATTCTGACAATGATACAGTGCTAAATGTTTTAGTTGATCTGGTAATCTATACACATGCTATCATTATTATTGTGATTTTGACTACGAATTGTACAACCTTTTACTTACATTCCACTTATTTCTCCAAAAATTTTACTTTCATGATCAATTTACTTACCTTTTCCTTTTTCAGGGAAGTGTTGAGAGACAAGTGCTTGTAGAAGATTATGATGCTGGCAAAGCTGTTGCTTTTGAAAAAAGAATTTCAAATCTAAAGGAGGTTTACACTTTAGATGGATACAAGATGTAAGTTGGGATACATTGTATCTCTTTTGGATTCTGTGATATGGACTTCTTGATGAAATTATGGGTAAGTTTACATGGGACTGTATGGGGTATGCATGTGGTTTAATTGTATCGGATACGGAATGTAATTGCTTTGATTGGTTGATTTAAGCTAAAATCAACTATAAGCAAGTGGGTAATTTTGTGGTTTATTGGCTTCCTTGTTTATGAAGGTAGAGTATATATGCTGTTATTGGAAATGAACTGTATAAAAGCAGCAAATAATTCTTGGTTAAAACCTCTTTCCTCTGAGTGGATGTACAGATTATGGTCCTTATCCTCTGTTTGACTGGTGCCTCTAAGGACAGTATACTGCAATGTGTATCTACTGCTGAATCTCACTGCTTCCACATCTATTGTTAATATTTCATACTTCTTAGGTTTTCTCGTGGGTCAGTTCAAACTGTTCTTCCTCCAAACAAGAAACTTAGAACTGGCCGTCTTTGTGCCTCATACGATAGCCAAATTATGAGACTGGAAGAAGATGCAACATATGCTAGAAATGAATCTGAAGAGTGCAGGAAGAGAAAACGAGATTATGAGTTAAACCTGCAGGATCTTCAACACAATCTAAAGGCTGTGAAGGTTACAGAAGTCCAATTCTTTTTCTTACAAGCTATATGTGTTTAAGACACTTGTCAAACATCTTTCACTTCAATCTTTTTTATGGTTAGACTGTTTCTTTCTCCTTGAGAGCCCGTGTCTGTGTTTTCTGAAAGTTGCTAGTTTCTCTGTTATACTAATACAGGAATTGATGGTGATTATTGATCTCGAGTTACTACAAGTTGTATTTTAGAAGGCAGCTGCATAGAACCTATGACGACCATCGTTCAAATAAATTGGACACATTACTGTCATGTTACGGATGTTTTCTTGAAGACTTTTTTTATCTGTTTTGGTGGGACTGCTGCCTAATAACTAGATTGGAGTCCTGTTGTGCTTGTTTGACTTTACAAGCCTTAGTTGAACACTTTAGCACCCTTGTGGGTTTAAGAAAAGTCTAGTTAATCTGGATTATACATATTATGTTGACAACACGAATCTTGATTAAATTGCTTCTTTTGGTTGAGAGTTGTTTATGGTGAATCATCTCCATCTTGTTGTTTTCATGTAGGAGAGACGTATGAATGCTGAAAGGGATTTATCTTCTAAGAAGCTGGCACTGCAGGATGTCAAGAGTTCACGTGCTCCAGAACGTAGTCCATCAGCTGTGTCGACTGTTGATGAGCTTCACCAAGAAATTTCTGTTTGTTCTGTGTTCCTTTTTATTGCACTCTCTCCTTTTTAACTTTTGACGATAGCATTATTTTGTAAATCTCCCATCTTTTTGTTCTGTATGTGATGGAAGTGTTTCTTTTCCCTCATATTTTGATTTTGTTTTTGATGTTGCATAGATCATCCAAGAGAAGATTCAAGAAAAGAAAGATTTTCTGGAGATGCTCCGTAGCAGGATAGATGAAGCCGAGGCAAACAACAAGGATCTTAGATTATGTTTTGAGAATTTCTGTGGTATACTAACCATCAAAGTTTTGTTTCATTTAAAAGCATCTCAAACTCTGCTTGCTTTGTTGCCAATTATGTGAAATTTTAATGTAGACTCTGCGAAAGAAGAACTTGAAGTCTTTGAGAAAGCAGAGAGGGAGCTAATGGAGATTGAGAAAGATCTGCAATCTGCTGAAGCGGTCTCCCTACCTTGTCTCCATTCTATTCATACTGATATTAACTGTTGAGATTATAACTAGTAATGTTGCAATTTTTCTCAGGAAAAGGCTCACTATGAAAGTATAATGACCAACAAGGTCCTTCATGATATCAAAGTGTCAGAGGCACAATATCGGGAGCTCGAAGAAAACCGTAAGGTGCAGTTTATGTTTTATAGACATAGATATCCAATCTCACTAGTTTGTTCCGACTCCGCATTAAATGTTTTATGTTAAAACTTAATTTAAGCAGAAGAATATTCTCATTTTTTAGAATAAGACTTTTTTCCCCATATCCTGCTTCTAATGTATGTTTTGTCAAACTTAAGGAGAACTGCAAGAAGGCTTCTATAATATGTCCTGAGGATGAGTTTCTAGCTTTAGGAGGATGGGATGGGAGCGCACCGGAAGAACTTAATGCCCTATTAAGTAGGCTGAATAAGAGACTTCAGAATGAGAGCCATAGGTTATGACATGATCTGGATCCTCGCAGCAATAGCACAACTTTTGAATTTCAGATAGTAAATATACTTTCTCTAATATGGCAGGTATCCAGAATCAATTGAGGACTTAAGAATGCTTTATGAGTTAAGGGAGCGCAAGATTTTAAGAAAGCAACAATCATACAGAGGTTTTCGAGAAAAATTGAAGGTATGTGTTTCTGTTGGTTTTTACATTAAAATTTTATTTAGGTTTGACGTATTAATCCAACTGGGACGTGGTATACCAAAATTTGTAGTTCTCTCAGTAACCTTTCCTGCACTTAGTGCCTACTAACAGAAGTCAAACCTCAACCCTTATAGTTGCAAGCCCAGAAGTTCAATACAGCTCCTAACAAAGTTACATCTTCATCTTGTGCAGATATTATGATCATGACTGAACTTTGGTTTTGATTCTCTTGTTTTACATGGTCTACGGCAGAAATGGCTAGTTGCATATTCTGTGTATGAACCAGCTATGGAAAATGTTAAAAAACACATTAGTGTGACACTAGCTTAGTTGGCCCTAGGCCACTCCACTTACTTCCATGATCCTTGAGCTTAGCTGCATGATATATATAGTCTGACTAAAATTCATCCTTTATATTCGCCTTATTTTATGAAGGTCAAAGTGGAGGAAAAGGTTTAGAAAAAGAGGAGAAAAATATTTATGCTTATAAAGCTAAGAAGTTTGTGGTTGAATATAAGTAATTTTGAATGTTTAGAGGTTTGATCTTGATGTGGATGGCTTGGAAGATGAGAAACATGCCAGTAACTTTATGACCTTGTCTTTATTCCAATTTTATCTTTCATATGGCAAGAACAACAACGCTATGCCAAGTTTTACCTTGATATGGTTCATCAATTTTGTAGCTGTATTCTATACTTTCTTGTTTAAGCTTTATGATCTATGGTATTAGTTTATCATTGAAAATTTTAAATTGCACATGAAATATTCCATGCTGTTGTTAAAATGTCTTTGTTATTTTCCTTTAGTTTTGCCAGGAAGCATTGGATTTGCGATGGAGAAAGTTTGAGAGGACCAGAAAGGATATAAAGTGTCAGTTGACTTGGAAGTATGGATTCTGTTGACTCCATTCTTTTGGAGCTTATTATTAACTATTATTTCAAGCAACTCATTACCCATTACGTATAGCTGTCTAACTATCTTTTTCGCAATAGGTTTAATGATCATCTAGGAAAGAAAGGGATTAGTGGGATGGTCAATGTTGATTATGAAAAAAAGACACTTAGTATAGAGGTAAGCGATTGTTCTGGAATGCTCATCCAATTGCACATATAAATAGCATCTGCTCTAGATTAACGTGCTTACTTTTTTCTTGGGCTATAATAAGCATTTTTTCTGGAAACTTGCTCTTAACCTGCGGCTGTATCTGTTGTGTACTAGGTAACAATGCCCCAAGATACATCATCCAGCACCGTCCGTGATGCTAGAGGCCTTTCGGGTTTGAACTTTATGCCTTTGTTTCCTTTTTAGATAATTTCAGCTTGGGTAGATGCTCCTAAGTGCCGATACATGAGTTGAGAAAAGAAATTAATTGTTGGATTTATCAGTGGTTTATAATTTCATGTAATTTAGGAACTTTATCTTCTTGCATCAGCATCATCTTGCAAGTTATGCAAGTCTTTGCAAAGATTAATGGAAAATATATTCTGAGTCTGACCCAAACCAGGCTTCCTAACGCAGAAACCTCATTTATTATTTGTCATTCTTTCGTTTAACTACTTTGCGTATATACACATAGGTTGTTGAGAAGATAGGTACATTTCAACAAGATGCAGAGTTGCTTATGCCATGATGTTTTATACTTGTTGATTAGGCGGCGAACGTTCTTTCTCAACAATATGCTTTACATTAGCTCTTCATGAGATGGCTGAAGCTCCATTCCGAGCTATGGATGAGTTTGATGTATTTATGGTAAAAAACTTCACTGATACTCACTCAGTCATTTAGAAGATTGGAGTCATCATAATCTGGCTATTTGCTGCATTCTTTCATCTGTCTGTGTAAATTAATCAAGATGCTGCATATTCTAATTCTATTTTGGAATGAAAGGTCGGGTCAGTTTAAGGATTTATTTTTTGATGAGTATGTTTTTTCATCCGTTGGAATGGATGTACAGGATGCAGTTAGCCGGAAAATCAGCTTAGATACTTTACTGGACTTTGCTTTGACACAAGGATCCCAATGGATAATTATCACTCCTCATGATATCAGGTTACCTCTTTTGCTTCAAATTCCCCTTAAATACATTATTCAGGAACATTTATACCTGCAATGATTTTGTTTTACTATATTTTTATAATTGAAATCTACTCAAGAGTTAACTTGGAGAATAAGCTTGTTCCTATTGTGATGACTTAATTTACATGTGATTGAATAAGAGTGGAGACTAAAATCGTATGTACAGTGTTGAGATCACAATCTAACTTCATGTTTTGTGTATAAACAGTATGGTAAAACAAGGGGACAGAGTAAAGAAGCAACAAATGGCAGCTCCTCGATCTTGACGTGTTCTGTGCAACTCTTATATGTGTACATCTGTACATAAAGCAAGCAACATGTATGCCTTTTGGTCCTCTAATTGATAATGTTTAAGTGATTCTAATGATGATAACTAAAATTGAAAGGTACTATAGCTTTTATATGAAGCATCCACGACAACCATTGCAACTGTAGGTTGCATAGAATAATTTCTAAGATTCATGCTTTTGCCAAATAACCATTGATAACTTTGTGAGCTTTCATTAATACAATTACTTGTTGAAGTTGTCAATGATTGAAAATCAATACCATGTGTTTTTTTATCACTTAAAAAAGATAACGTTGTCTACTCTTTATATTTTGCATATTAGTGAGATTTTTAATGGTTAAAAAATTTAACTGGTTTGGTCAGTTTAATTATTAAAATTTTGAATTTTACAAATTTTTAGTTTAGTTTTTAACTTTTTGGTTTAATTTGTTTTAATAATTTTTGTTAAAATTGATAAATGTATTAATTAATTAATTAATTTTTGTAACTTAATAGGTTATTATAAATAAAAA
>JANPWT010305134.1:0-14521 GCA_024678245.1 Erythroxylum densum | reverse complement strand
TATGACACAAATACGATATATAGAAATTATATACTAAAAATATTAATTTGATGTAGCTTTTTATGTTCAAGAACTTAATATTATGGTATTTTTAAATATAAACTAATATTATAAAATTAAATAAAGATTAAAAATTTTAATTATCCTATTTATTATATCCTTCCAAACTTCACGACATAATTGTACGATAAAAAAATGTCAAATTTGAAACATACAAAATAAAAATAGAGAGTAAAGTGTAGGGCAATACTATTATTAGGTAAACAACTAATTCTAAAAACTTCTCTTAAAAATTTAGAAATTAACTTATTAAAATTAAATAAGCTAATTAATAAATCATTCTCTAAGTATATTAATAACTTTTTAAAATGGTTAAATAAAAACTTTTAATTAATAAGCTAAAAATTTCAAATTCCCCTTTAGTTTTTTCAGAAACAGGATAGCGTAAGTGTGGGTTGGTGTTGCAGAACACATTCCCACTTGATTTCATTTCAAAACTCGACAAACTCTCCCGACACGCCGGAGAATAATATCTTCGCTCTTATCTCTGGCATACTCTCTCTGAATCAGTGTCGGTTAGAAGGAATGGGAAGTTCATCGAAGGAAGAGTCTGGGAGCGACGCAGAAACCTCCAGCGGCGACGCTGCCCCTTCCGTCACTGGCCTCTTCACTGAGGGCGAACGCGTCCTCGCTTATCACGGTCCCCGCATCTACGAAGCCAAGGCACGTATATATTATATATTTACTCATGTTTACGTATGTATGTCTTACTTCCTCTCTCAGTCACACCAGCCATCTAAGTAGCCAATGTCTGTCGCGCTCCAAACGCATATACAATATTTTATGTGGATTGTGTCTTTCTCTTTTTTGTGATATTTTGGATTTTCGATTAATTTGCGTTTCAAAGTTCAATTGCTTTGGAATCTGTGATGTTTATCGGAACGGTTACTGTAGATTGAGGTCTGTTGCAGGATAGTGAGTATTAGATTATCGTGTTTGACATTTTTGTATTTTTACTGGTTAAATTCATTTTATAACTTCAATAGCTTTGAGATCTGTGATATTAAACTGAAATGTTAGTTTAAATTGAGTTATTTTGCATGCGAGCTCAAGGTTGTGGTCAACGAGTACTATGATTATTCTGTTTGATATTCTGGGTTTTTCGCTGTTTAATTTGACTTTCAAACTTCAATTGCTTTGAAATATATGATATTGATGGGAATGGTTGCTGTAGATTGGGTTCAGTTGCAGGCAAGTTCAAGGTTGTGGGTAGTGATTGTTGAGAATAATCGTGTTTGTTATTTTTGGCTTTTATGTGTTTGATTTGAGTTTCAAGGTTCAATTGCTTGGAATCTGTGATAATTTAAGTTTCAAGGTTCAATTGCTTGAAATATATGATATTGGTCGGAACTTCGTCCGTAGATTGAATTATGTAGCAGCCAAGTTAGGTTGTAGATAGCGATTGTTGAAGGTTAGTTGTGAAGAGTTTGCAGTGAATTTCAGTGTTACAATTTAACTTCTTCGGTAATTGAGTGTCTGTGACTCAGTCTAGCTTGGATTTTTGCAGTATTGCATGTTAAGTTTCCTTGTGCGCTTGTACTTTTCAGGTTCAAAAAGTTGAACGCCGGAAGAAGGAATGGAGATATTTTGTTCACTATCTTGTGAGCTCTTTCTCTAGATTTTAGTCTGAACTATCTTATTGAGTTTCTATTTTGAATTGCTACTGATCTAGTAATAACCTATTGATTTATCAATTAATGTTATTCTTATCCTGTCAACTGATGTGCAATTTCCTGTTTTGCAGGGTTGGAATAAAAAGTAAGTACCTGTAAATTCTATGCACTTAAGTTTTTTCTTTTCAGATGAATATCTTTTACTCTGTTCACTTCTATATGATCCTTCCTAGAGTCATCACTTTATGAAGCACAGAATGCAGGATTTGGAATTTGGTTTTCTATAATGCGTCCAAGTAATTAGAAGCTCAAGCTCTAGTACTTTTCAATACAGGTTGCACTATGTAATATTAGATATTTTGTTGTGGAACAATACAAAAGTGTCTTACTGCTACTAGAATCACATAGAGTCCTGCCTTTTGTGATATAGGCCTTTAAGGTGGTTTTGCTTTTTGCATGTTCCAAACCACAGCAAAGATGAGTCCCTTTTATGTATTATTCTTAAGGTTGACCAAAGGTTATTTTAGTGTGACTAATTTCTAGTTTCAATATTTTGACAGCTTTAGTTTTGTAATGTCAGTTGATCTTTGGGACTTTTACTGGCCATATCAAATTACAATAAGTCTAAAGTTGAAAAGCATTAAAGAAAACTATAAATCTAAAAGTTGAAGGTTGGTGGTAGAAGAATTAAATTGGCAGTTTAAGTGACCAAGATTATAACAAGAATACGGAAACTGCTGAGGTGATAAAAGTCCAGTCCTTACCACTGAAATAGTTAGTCACTAGACGAAAGAATACTTGTGAATTTTTTTTACTATTCTTTGTTTTACAAGTAAATATAACTATAGTTATATACTTGGGTTCCTTGATATCCCTATTTGGATAGCTAAACCTTTAAACTTAATCCGAAGATTTTATATCTGGACCTTTGAGAAGAAGTTGGGGAATGAAACTACTAATAAAGATAAACCCTTTCAACTTTATTATTAATTTGCTATTTTTTGTTTGGTGGAAGTGCTCCCTTCTTGTTGCTTTTAGGAATTAACTGCCAATCAAAGAGCAGTCTGAAGGTTTCCTAGAAATTTTGTGTTTCATACTGGGAACATTCTTTCATTAATAAGTATGCCCTTGTTTAAAAAAGGAATACAGAAATCATTACTATGGCTTGGACATATTGCCAACAGTTGGGACGAATGGGTAGCCACAGACAGGCTATTGAAACATACTGAAGAGAACGTGAAGAAACAGCAGGCCCTTGTGAATAATCTAGGTGTAGACAAGACATCAAAGTTTGGACGTGCTGCTCAAACTAAGCCAAAGATTTCTACTGGTAAGTTACTTTATATCTGTGTGTTTATGATATTTGAATTAATATAACTGGCTACTTAAGGCTTAAATGTTAAAATTCAAGTTCTTATGCTAGTTTTGTTCATAATCTTTTTAAAATTTTTTGCTTTTACTAGATTGGAAGTTGATGAGTAATTCTCTAGTCCAGGACAGTCAGCATAGAGATTGTCTCTTACCTCACCCCTGGGGATTGTCTCTTATAATAAATCATTGATATAGTGAAGTGACAGTGACAGTTGTTCTATTGGATGGATCCTTGTGGTCAAAGCTTTTTTGATGTATTTCATCATAATTGTAAATCGTCTTTTTGATTAGCCATCTGTCAAATTGATATGGACACTGCCATTTACATAAATATATGTCTAGATTTGTATTTAACATTTCGTTTTGAACAAATCTACCTCAAATCAACAATGGCATTGTGGAGACACTTTTACCAAGAAATCAGTATAGGGATTGTACCGTTCAGAAGCACTTTTATTTTTTATCTTGATGACTTTTGCAATTCTGAAGATACTGGTAGATATAAACCAGATTTAAAGAGATAATTGTGACAAACATGCTTATCACTGCTTGAAGCGGTCACCTCGGGTTTACTTTAAAAGTTGCATCTATTGGCTTTTGCTTAGCTAATTGCTCTGGATAATGGCCTGAAGTCATGCTAAGTCGTTGTCTGGAGGTATCAGTAATTCACTCACATATTTATCCACCACATTGTTTAAGTTAGATATTAAAACAATGGTTGGGGTGCTTTTCATTTTGCTTTCTGTCAGAACTGGTTCTTTCTGTTGTGAGCATACCTTTCTGGGATTCCATATGGTATCTGGAAAGTATCCAAATCTGTTAACTGGTAATTGGCTATTTACAAGTTGCTCGTTTCTACCATATCCTATAGAACTGCCTGGTTGCACGCAAGTTTCTTCAATTTTGATGATTGTTATCCAATCATCATCAAAAATATATTATCTTAGTTGGAGAATTTAGTCTGCAAAGATATGCAAAATGCAAATAATTCTTAGCTCTTTCATTTGCGATAATACTACTTGTTTTATTTTTGCAGACGTTAAAATGGAGAAGGAAGATTCCAAACCCAATGGTTTGCTATCTTTACAAATCCTTTCCATGCTTTACTGGTGTTCATATTCTCTTTATTTTGTTACTTTAGATAATATCTGCATTTCGTTAGGCATTTTATCCTCATTATTGCCCTTTCTTGTTCACTTTTATCATTATTGGTTAGACATAGATCCTGTTGAAAGTGAATTAAATTCAGTTTTCTTCCGGGGAGCAAATACAATTATGTTCTTACTTTTCATCGTTAACACAAGTTCTGTCATCTAGCATTTTCCTTTAACCAATAACATATTGACTCTGATGGAGTTCAGTGTTTCAGTGTGGTTATTTGATAACCTCTTACACCAAATCTCATATTATCTAAATGCATTTGGTTTTATATGCTAATTTGTTTCGTGAAGTATCATGTGGCTCCTACTTTTTTGATGGGCAAAGCATTAGGGCACTCATTGATGACTTCTAACTTTTCTATGAGTAACCTTAACTTCATGCTCTTAAAAGCCCCAGGTGTTCCTTTCTTTGTGGTTTATCTCCATTCATGTTTTCAATAATATTCTTGTCAGGATGAATTACATTAGTCTCATAGTTTAACAATATTTCTTTATAGTGACAAAAGGGAAGAAGCGCAAGGGTGACTCGAGCATTGAGGTCTGGCTTGAACCTGATTTATGTGACGCTTTAACATGCTTGTTTTCAAATCTGAAGTATTAATTGAATGCAGGGGTTTTAACCTGTTGTATCTCTTGGTGCACAATTTATTTCCATTAATTATAAGCCCGTTTGTCTAGTACGCCTGATGTATAATAGCAAACTTTACAAAGTTAAATGAATAAGAATCACAGATGCCTTTAGGCACATATCTGCATTCTTTTAAATGCTTCTCTTGAATCTTCTAGAACCTTTATGCTTTATTTCTCCTGTCAAATTGTCAGAAGGATGTGACTGAAAAGCGTATCAAGATGCAAATTCCGTCAACTTTGAAGAAGCAACTTGTTGATGATTGGGAATTTGTCAACCAGCAGGATAAGGCAAGCAACCATAATGAATGGCAGATCATCTTTTTCTTTTTCTTTTTTTAATCTTCTTGGAATCACTTTGTTTGAAACATATTAATTTAGTTACATTAGCAAGAGGAGAAGCCACGAATCTAGGATTTTTCAGTATTGCAATCTAGTGACAACTTTATAATATATGATCCCTAAAGATGCTGGCAATTACCAAATGTTAAAAAAAGTTTGACCAAATCTGCTTTTGCTAGTTTTGTATGTAATTTTAGGCAAGTTTACTGCCATATGTGATAATGTAGAATCCTGATGTGGTGTGAAAATTTTCTTTATGCAGCTTGTAAAACTTCCTCGATCACCTAATGTGGATGATGTTCTGATGAGGTACTTAGATTACAGATCAAAGAAGGATGGCATGTAAGTTTTAGATTCATTTCATGCTCAAATTGGATTAATCAATTTTGAAACACATCTTTTTGTCCCAATGCTTCTCGTGATGTGGAATCTTATCTGAAGACTCCTATTTGTTTCAGTGGTCAATGCTGGGCGCATTAACATATAGTTTTAATAATGGATATAAGTGATATCAGAATTAGTTGTGCACAACCTTACTTCTAATAAAGCCCAAGAATTGATGGAATATGACAAAATGCAATGCCCAACTGATGAAAATATGTGTTCAGAATACTGATCATTCTGCATTGGATGGTTTCTACTGTATGAACCAATATGTATTAGGTTAGAACCAATAGCAGGTAAAGATACGACCTGCTTGGTCATAGTTAAGAATATCTGAAAACTAATAATTAGTTTGGGTTGGGAAGTTGGTCTCTGGGTATTGAGATAGGAAATGCAGATACGTTACTAGGTGTGAATGAGAGCCTTTCATGATGCAAACTTTGAAATATTAAAATTTATGCAAAGAAAGCATTACAAAGATCAGACTTTTCATTAATTTAAGATAAACATTAGAAAGTTAGAAAGTTGGTTGTGCGTACATGTTAATAACATCGACGTAGAGCAAATATCATTGCTCCGCTGATAATAGGTTAATAAATAGTTGTTTTGTTTGTTATAGGATGACTGATTCAGTTGGAGAAATTTTGAAAGGCATACGATGCTACTTTGATAAGGCTTTAGCAGTGATGCTTCTATATAGCAAAGAGCGCCAACAGTTTCATGACTCTGTCAAAAATGATGAATCCCCTTCAACTGTATATGGTGCAGAACATTTACTTCGCCTCTTTGGTATGTTTACAACCTAGTGTTTTAGCTATGTTACCACTATAGGGAATCTAAGGTCATTGCCTTTTCTTTTATGTATATCAATCATAATGCATGTAGGTTCCTAATCTACTCTTTATGATTACTTTGTTCCTTTGCAGTTAAATTGCCTGAGCTATTGAAACATGTGCGCATTGAAGAAGACACATTGACCTGCATGCAGCAGATGTTTCTTGACTTTCTCAAGTATCAACTCAATCCCTGCATACTCACTTACCAATCTTTTGCTTTTTTATAGAAATTTGAGATCACAAATTCTTGTTGAAAGATTAAGCAGATTGTACGTGCCTTCATCTATTCATTATCTCCTTAATCATCAGAATTCAAATGCAAAGGATGAGTTAACTATGGAAGGAAACAAAGTAATAGTTTTTTTTGCTTCCCTGCGCCTTGAAGTCATGATTCCATGAACGAGTTTGGGGAACTTTTGCCTGTCCTGACTGAATAACTTTTCAAAACCAGATTTTTTATCACTTCCTTTTGGGTTGCTTCATAAATCAGAAGCATTTAGCAGTTGACGAGGCTGTCTCTTTCCTAGCAGTTATTTGGCTGAGTTCTGTTTAAATGCAGTCACTACATGCTTTAATTTTTGTTAACTCAATGATGTTTGAGATTCGTATGTGCAATGGTCTGGTAAACATAATTAGAAACAGTCTGCTGCTGCTGTTTCAGCTGAGCAGATAGCAATTTTATTGGCGTTGCAACCATTATCAAGTAGAGGCTGATCACATTCAAAGTTGCCTTTGAGACAATAAAATATTGTTTTCTACTCTAATTTTTTATCAGAAATCTCATCTTTTTCCAGCATTATCGTAATAACTCTGTACTTAATTTTGCGTCAAACGCACCATTTTATTCTAAGAGAACATTGTTTTCTTCATCTTGCAGATTTTTGCAGAAGAATCAAAGTACTTTCTTCCTTTCTGCATATGACGGACCTAAAGTTCCTGAAGATAAAGGCAAAGTGAAAGATGAGTAAGCAGTTTCATGAATTCCCTGCCCTACTCATGACTTGGCTAGGTTTCGGGCTTCTTGTTGTACCATTAGTATTCTTTCACACTTTCAAGGATTAGTTGTTGAAACCTGTTACTCCTAACCTCACATAATTGGATTAGGTGTGCATTAGTCACATTGAAGTTGTAATTGTTATGGAAGTTATACATATTGCTTTCCTCTTAGAAGTTTAGAACCGTCAAAGACTATTGCATCAAGTTTGTGGCGTATTTCTTTTTTTCGTGGGAGCATAATGGTTGTGCACTCGCATTTAGCATACTCATTCAACCAGTTTCGAGCACCGATTTGTTTTGGCATATGTAACAGTGGAACATAAAGTGTAAAAATGGATAAACCTAGGAAATTCTGGTTGTATTAAAGATATATCCCTTTTTATAGAGAAGAAGACCCCTGAATTAGGATACCTTTCAATATCCTTACCCAAGATATATATTGTTTCCTAAGGTACAACTTAACAGGACAATGATGTTCAACAACCTAACAAACTTGACATGTGGCGCTCGTATACTTGTCAGCCATGTTAACAATATGTAAAGGAAATAACAAAACTATACATGTGACTTAAAAGATACACTCTTTGTGTAACTTTAATAAAATGTTGCTTTTAATAAAACTGTGTTTGGAACACTACAACAATACCTTGCCCTTTAGATCGTACTTGTCCTCAAGGATGACCTACAGTGTCAACGGTAGCTATGAAATTTGAAAATTGCCGAGCAAACTTTTAGTATTCAACCCATGAAGTATCTTTTGGAGAAGCATGAGTTTACTTAACCTACACTTCTATAACAACACGTTCCTTCTTTTTAACCATTTTCTTGTCCAAGATAGCCTCTAGTTGGAGGGCTACTGTTCCATCTTCATCGATGATAGGCAAAATAGAAGATAGTGTTTTTGAGATGGTGTTTTTGTGCCATGGTGTCATTTGTGAAGCGACACATGAAAGACATCATGCATTTTGGATCCGGGAGGTAAATCTAACTAGTGTGCGATATCTCTAATTTTGTTTAATGACTTCAAAAGGACCATAATAATTGGCAGACAATTTGTGAAATGCTTGATTTGGTATGGTTGATTGGCGATAAGATTGCATCTTGAGGTATACACAGTCTCCAACTTGAAAAGTACATGCTACCTATTTTGTATCAGCTTGTTTCTTCATGCGAGCTTGAGCATTGACTAAGTTTCTCCTTAATATGGCTGATATTTGCTCACATGTTCGAAGCTCCCTATCCACCAAGTTTATAACAAAATTGACAGAAAATTTGTGAAATGCTCAGTTTGGTATGGTTGATTGGTGATAAAGTTGCATCTTGAGGTATACATAGTCTCCAACTTGAAAAGTACGTTCCACTCATTTTGTATCAACTTGTTTCTTCATGCAAGCTTGAGCATTGGCTAAGCTTTTCCTTAATATGGTTGAGATTTGCTCACGTGTTCGAAGCTCCCTATCCACCAAGTCCCTATCCACCAAGTCTATAACAGAAGATCCTGCCAAGTACGGGTCACCACTGTTAGGAGAGTAACCATACAAAGCCAAGAAAGGCGTCATCGCAATGGCTGAATGGTACTTAGTATTGCACCAGTATTCTATAAGAGACAACTAGTTATCCCACTTCCCAGGGGTCTCCCCTGTTGAACATCTTAAAAAACACCCTAAGATTTTGTTGATAGCCTCCGTTTGGCCATTCGTTTGCGGATAGTAAGCGGTGGATTTAAGGAGTTTAACACCTTGTACTGAGAAAAGTTCATCCCAAAGTAAAGACATGAAGATCGGGTCACAATCAAAGGCAATAGTGGGGAGCCAACCGTGGAGATGGGCCACTACATCCATAAATTTTTTAGCAACTAAAGTCGCTATAATTGATTCCTTTAAAGAAATAAATTGATTGTATTTCGTGAACCGATCAACTACAACAAGAATAGTGCTTTTCCTATTAGAACGAGGTAATCCTACAACAAAATCAAGTGAAATTGTAACACCCCCACTACCATAAAAGCACGAACCAGAATACCTTGAGGACATTCCAGTACATAATCTATGATAATGGTGCACTACATTCAATCACAACATTCACTTAACATGGCATCATCATTCTTTGTTTTCTTATAAGACATCATAATGAAAAACACCATAATTTAAAACCCAAATTTCTCCTTTCATTTCATAAAACCAAATATTTACATTGACAATTTTCAATATCATCTGAATGTGAACATCATCATATCCTAATACAAAATACAGTACATGTAAGAGGAAATACACAAAAAGATCTATCTAATCTTCCAATCTCAGTTAACCGACCTTTGAGTCATTTCTTCTTTTTCTCCAAAAGTACAAGACTATACTTCTTGTAGTGTCTCTTAGTAGTTAAAATCGTCTCTCAGTTCTGAAAAAATCAACGTTGTTTTGGTGAGTTTTGCGAACTCAATGAGGTAACCATCATCGATAGTTCACTCAATTCATGCAACACATCACACATATAACATATAATTCACATCTTTGCATTTTGCATAAATTATCACATATCACATTCTCGTTTAAGGATAAGACAATTTTGCATTTCAAACAATCAAACATACATATTATAATGTATATAAAATGCTCATGTAACTCTTTTTCAATTATTACATTGTTGTGACCAAGTGTCTAAACTGTCCCTATCTATTATGGATACCGGGCTCATTTATACTGTCCTTTATTCGTTAGAGATACAGAGCTCATTTTTCATAGTGAGCCTTTGGTTCTTAATCACATTTGGAGCTTTAAGCTTGTTTTTGGTGGCTACTCAGGTCACAACTCTTATTGTCTAATCATGCATTCATGTATGGAATGCATCTCTCATAATCAATCAAACATGTCAAGAAGCATTTAGTTCATCACATTCACATACAAGTAGTACTTCAATATCATATTCATGCATTAAGTCTTGGACCTTCATTGTCTGGCATCAACATAATCAAATCACATTCATATCATCATTCAAAACATATTCTAAAGCAAACAAGTAATTGAGAGAAACCGTCTAGGTTACTCATAGATTTCTCCCGAAGCTATTGCCTCGAAGTTCCAGCAACGTCTAGATGTTGACGTTTTAATTGCTCCTTTATATCAAGCAATATACACATATCACACTTTTGCGCAATTATAAGTGCTTGTTAATGCACATGTATGCATATTCATGATAATCCCGGGTATCTCTCTATTATTTTTGTGATGTAAACATTTATATTTCCAAACTCACATAAGTATCATTTATACTTATGGTTTATACCTTAATAAAACCATTAGAATCTCCATTCCTAACTCATTTGGATGTCTAGAGAAGAGATTATAAGCAAAACCTCATCCAATATAAAATCACGGTTGTGCAATCCTAATAAAATTAGTACCGTGCACACCCATTAACAAATTTCTAGATTTTTTTTCCAAACACAACTCTTTCTAGTCTACTGTTCTAGATCATTTAGACAATGCAAATGAAGGAATTTAACAATACTCTCCTCTAAAAAATTGTCCTCCTATCTCTTACGTTTCTAATGACACCAAAATCATTTAATTTGGTTCACAAATCTGAAAGTTATACCCCAAACATTTCAGTCTATTCAAAAACTAAAACAACATTCTATACTCAAATTTAATTCAGAATCTGGAATTCTATAGACAAAATAAAATTTGACCTCTTTAGATAATTTGTAGTCGTATGTCTCTCATTTACTCCAATAAAAAATCATTCCATTTGAATAACTATAGAACAAGATATCTTCGAAGTACCGAAACAAGTTTAATGAAAACACTCCAGTCATCAATTTTCCATAATTTCTCATCATTGTCGTCCCAAATTTATCACTCAATCTCCCCCAATTGATTTCATATGGCAATAATTTTTTTGGAGATCAACGTGTTTCAAATCTAATGGTTCAAGTCCTATGTCATTTGGAGGTCGGGAGAATAAGATATGGTCAAAAGATCAACAGATGTTCGAAATTTTTACCAACTAAAGAAGTACGCGATCGCGAGTTTGTGATCAACAATCAAAGCCGCGATCATGCATGAACATGATTGTGAGTTTTCACTCAAAGTCAGTTCACAATTCTCCTGAAAAATAAAGAAAAGCACGATCGTGCTTTCCTTCTTTCTTCTCCAAAAATCGATCGTGATTCTTCTTCTTCCTTCCAAAACACTGCATATTCTTCTTCTCTTCTTCTTTTCTTAATCTTCCATTTCTAAATCTTATTTCTACCCTCATTTCGACTTCCACTAAACTCAAACCATTCAAAAAAAAATCCAAAATCCATTACTTCTCATCGACACCAAAACCAGAAAAATCATTCTCTCATCTTCTTCATTTCTGCGCTTTCTCCACTAATGCATTTCTTCTTTCATTTTTTCTGCATATTTATTTTCTGCATTCTCCTTGTTTTCTTCCTCTAACTTTCATTTTCGACTCTTATTTCAGCTCAACTCATTATTAAACAAATTAAAAACCATAAATAACACCAAATATCAAACACTTCTCATATTCATGCATTTTCGCTTTCCTGTGTTTCTTCACTTTCTTCACTGCTGCACTTTTTCATCTCTTGTACATTTTCCATTTTCTTCTCTAACTTTAATTTGTATCATTATTTCTCATGTCTAGGCATTATCTTGAACCTAATTCCTGTCTCTAAACTTATATTTGTTCATCTTAATAACACCCAAAAATTCACGTAAAAACCATGAAAATAGAGTATGCATTGATTAATTTTTCATAATTTTCTTCGCTCTTTCTATGTACATTTTCAATGATTTTTCTAACTCTAAAATTATTTCAACACCATCTTAGATCATATATATCACCAAATCTGAAAAATCAACACATGCAGTATACTCCAAAAATCCATACTCACGTTTCGGTAAAATACTCATCCTCATTATATAAATACTTATTGTAACTAACGTGAGACATGATTTATTTTACATATCAAGAAAACTCATATGGTACTTACTTTTTAAAACTCCAACTCTTCAAAAATCATGTGAGCCATAGTATTCCAATGACACCTGATCATCATCAGTTGAGAGTTGCAGGGTTAGATATTTTGATTATAGTGAAGAAGATAACAAAAAGAGGTAGCAAGCTGAAAATGAGAGCAAGGATTGCATTATGAAGGTGATAAATCTCTGAAAGAAATGACGCTTCCAGAAGATGAAGAAAAATCTCAAAGAAGAAAGCAAGATCAGAACACAACAGTAACTTGGTCTTTTAAGTGAACAAAATAGTAGTAGGCTTTAAGATTGGCTTTGCAAGTGACATTTGTAACTCATCCATCTTTTAAGGCTTTAACTAGTTCCCATTTAACTAGTCCAACCAACTCCAATATTTTTACTGCAATAGTCTCCCAATTTTTAATATCATTTTCTTAAAAATTCTAAAGTCATATATAAAATTTCTCCAATATCATTTTATTCTTTTTTTCTACTTCCATTCATAATTGACTTGCCACGTGGCATTTTTCCTAATCCGATAATTATCCAACCATCTTAGAAATTATCCCTAAAATTCTCCAACATTCTAAATTAACAAATACACTCACCATTTAAATTTTCAATACAACAAATTTACAATTCTCAATAATATCACATCGCAATTCATTTATACCTAGAATTATCAATGAATGCACGTATAATTTATTTCATGTGTAAAAATCCAAATTCAGGTGCCTGCATGCTAACATTATACATGAGTATGAAATGCAATTCCTTCGAATCTCTCATTACTATTTTCTCAATTATCGAAATCTGGGGCTCTAATCCTTTGTATGGGAATGGGATGTTAAATTTCTCCCTCGTTAATAAATTTTGTCCTCGAAATTCTTATCTATTTGTTCAAAAAGGCAGGGGTATGTTTCCTCATGTGCTCCTCCGTTTCCTATTTAACTTTATCACTTGAATTATTTCTCTCAATTGACCATAGTTAATGTAATCAATCAATCCTCTAATTATTTTTTCAGATATCACACTATTTTAATTGTTTCTGCAATATAATTCAGGTTACTCAAAATTTTCACTTCGCAAGCTGACAATACCTCCTTGTTACATCATATCATTATTTCTTAGCATATTCACATAACACACATTACAAATCTGAGATATCTTTTTTTGATAACATGACTCATAAGTTACTGGTCTTATGTTCTCAATAACTTCGACGTTGAACCACCAATTTCATTTGTCTTTCATAAGACATTTTTTTAATTATTACAGATTCATTTCACTCGCTAACAATATCTCAAATTTGCTCTGGCCCTTAACCATTCTTTTAGGCCCTCTTCATTTCAATGTTGGGTAAACGACTCTTTTTGACATATAACACCTCATACAGTATTCTAATGATATCATTATGATAACGATTGTTATGCCTGTAGTCAATCATAATTATATATTGATCTATCTCAAGTTCCTATGAACTCCAAACCTATAAGCTTTAAGCATATCTCCAGTAGTTAGGACTATTGGTAATTCTAACATTTAGCCACTTGGTTCTACATTCTTAGCTGCTAAATGTAGTTTTGGCGCATTCCTATTTGGATGTATAGCTTAGGTTGATATTTATGCTTTCTCTAATAATATCTTTGCTCAATCATCTTTATTGGGTACTCATCCTTCTTATTTCAATTACAGATTAACATTTTTCTTATTCTGACTCAAAATTCAATTCGATTTCAATTCCTCACTAAGATTCACAATTCTAGATCCTCAATTTGAGCTTTGCTAAACTTTTCGTACAAACTAACTTTAAATTTCACTGTAGCTAATAATACTTCATTTTGCCCTAAAAATTCAACTCGACATTCTATTCTCTTTATTACATTGGGTTTGGTAACCTTAATATCTGAATTTGTGCTATTCTATTATTGAATTTTTCTGTTCAAGCATCAGATACAACACTATTTTTACCTGATTAAATTAATTTGTACCATCATAATCTTCAAGTACTCTATTCATTGTCTCAGTCTTATATTTAATTCTTTCAAACTCAATAATTGTCTAAAACTTAAATGATTGTGCTATTCTATTATTGAATTTTTCTGTTCAAGCATCAGATACAACACTATTTTTACCTGATTAAATTAATTTGT
>JANPWT010304590.1:0-14529 GCA_024678245.1 Erythroxylum densum | reverse complement strand
TGTTGTATATGATTTTTGTGATTGGTGAGGACATGATTGGCCAATCATATGCTAGGCACAACTGATTAAGCGATCCCCGTACCCTTGACGTTGGTATATGAAAGTTGAGTCATCGTATCGATACTTTTTTACGAGACTCGCGGGTGATTCCACACCTAGGGTCTAGACACTGACGAGGTCATCACCTAGGGTTATGACGCTCTTGTCAACTATAGTCTGGACTCACCACAGATGAAAATTGAGCCAACACCGATAATTGGTGGGTGCGCACATTAGTTTGGCTGACTTATGGTGTCACATATTATTGTTTTGGCTTATGCTGATATTTGTTTTCTGATGAGATTTGGTTTATACATCTGGTGTTTTTATGCATTTGTTTACTAGAACTTGAACCTATATCCACTAGATGGGTGATTAATAAGTTGGGCCTATGTGGTTCCTAACCAATATATGATGAGGCATAGGCTAGACCTGTGTGTTTTTATGTCATGTATATTCACTTCATAGGTTATCTACACTGTCTTGGTATGATCGAATTCTATTTGTGTTATATGTTTTTTCTACTCACTGAGTACCTAGGGTACTTACCCCCCTCCGCTTTCCAACTATGTAGGTTAATTTAGTGAGTTGGAAACTCTGAGTGGATCGTGTGGTCTTTTGACTTTTTCGGGGTATGATCACACGTGGGTAATTTCTTATTTTGTACTTTTGTTGTCTAGTGGCTCATGAATTATGTTTATATAGTTATGCTTTATGATTTTGTAAGTTAACTTTTGACTGTCTAGTGTTTTATAAATAATTTTATGTATGAACTTTTAATACTACTGTTGAGATTGCCTTGAGTGGACTTTAAAGTCCTGAAGTTGTGGATGGATGTGAATATAGAAGTGTGTTTAAATTGTTTGTAGGTTTTGGGATTTATAAAATATAGTCGTTGTGTTGCCCAAGTTAAAAAAAATATTTAGTTAGCCTTGCATAATTGGATTAAGGATACCGTGAGTGTCCTTAGCCCAGTTATGCGACAATTGTCATGGGTTTGATGTGGTCCTGGGTCGTGACATATGGTTACTCTAATTCCATACTCAATTTCAAATGGATGGAAAGAAAGATAAAATTTTTCCTTTCATATATCTTGAAGGATATTTAATGCTCTATAGAACTCTTTTCCAACAAAAAGAAGTTAAGTAGTTATCAGTTATTGAGTTAAATAAAAAGGAATTTTATATCCTATAACTAGAAAAAGGGGAATAACCCAATCCTAATAGAATATAAGGGAGATAAAGAGCCTTGGATCTTGAAGAAGAGTGATAGCAAGCCTTTAATTGTAGATCCAAGATGAAAGGCTACAGTATGCACTCCAACTAAAAGACTTCTAAAGAAGCACTTGTTTAGATGCAATCTAACAATCTAACTTTTCAATTATTTTATTTTAGTTTCTTAGTTCTATATTTCTAATAATTTTTTATTTAATTTCTTTTTTTAGGAGAATTTGTTAGATTATCTTGGATTTTTCCTTACCAAATATGCATAGATAAAGGGGGGCTTTCTCTATCTTATTTACTCTTATACGTATTTTCATTATCTTATTTATTTGATATTAAGGACAATGCCATGCTAAAGTATGTGTTTGTGGGTGCATTTATTATTATTTTCGTTATGTTTGATGTGTTAACAAATATTTTTTTAGTTGAGTGTTTAGGATGTTTTAGGTTTAGATTTCTAACTTTCCTGTTGTTTTTGTATTGTGTTTTGAACTACATTGGTAGCTTTAGGTTGATGGCATGAGTTTATACATGATTCAAGTTGAGATTGATTTTTAAAAATTAGATGCCTAATATGATTAATTAAATTTTATATAAATCTTGATATGGTGAATACAGTAAAACTAATTTTGTTAAGAGATAATACTTTGATTTGACTTGAGTGATCGCATAAGGAATTAGGACTTCATGTAAAATTTTTCTTTATTATGTGGATACCTTCTTTGATTTTGAATTTATAAAACTTTAAACTCATCTTTTTTTGATTATATGTAAGATGTGTATATGTATTAAAATGTTAAAGGCCCTTAAGATTAAGTGTGAGATAAATTTCCTACTCGTTGTACATTAATCCATTAGGGGGATCCCTTTGCCCTTATTATGAAATTTTAGCCTTTTTCCTTGCAATACTTTTCTCAAGTGAGCGTAAAAGAAAACCATGTAATTCCTCCATAATTTATTACTAGTAGAGCTTTACTTATTACTTAATGTGGTTATTGAATATGATATACAAATAAACAAATAAGATAGTGATTTGTATGAAGAAGGCAACGTGAAAGAATGGAAATTCATGCCAATTGAAAAACAATAGAATTATTGTATTAAAATAAAACTATTGCGTAAAAGTATTTATCAAAAGTCGCTTGGCATGGATCCTTATACATGAAAATAATATAGAAAGATGATAATTTTTGTAAAATATTAGGAATTGATAGAGATTTTTAATTAATTTTTTATATGCGTACTCTAATAATGGTGAATATCTATTTATTTCTTATCTATGTTTTTCTTATTTCTTTACTTTGTTAACCTCTTTATCTCCTAAGTCCCATTATAACCCTTTTCAAAGTAATTTTTTTCTTTTTTTTATGTATATCTATTTAAGTAGTGGATATTTGAGGATTTTTAAGATTATGTTAAGTTAAATTTTGTAAAAAGATGACGAGTGTACTTTATCGCAATTTTAAACATCTGTATGAATAAGTAATACCTTGTGAGGAGCATGTCAAATCAAAGTATTTGAACTTGATGAAGGAGATATAATAATATTTGTACAATCTTATTTATGTAGTGATTTACTTAAGAAATATTATGTATTTAAGCTTTGTAATTTAATTGAGACCTGGATATATGTATATTTTGTTATTAACTATGAGGTCAACAAATGTGTTTTGGTTAATATTTATGGTGACATTTAAATAAACCATCAAGAGACTATAACTCCTCTACTAGGGACACCTAGGGATTTAAAGACATTATATATGTTAAATGCCACCTTATCCCTATGGAAATAAAATTATCTCTTATTTAAGCAAGGCATGTTTAGTTGGTTAGGGTTTCATGTTATTAAGTACTTGAGGATACCTAAAAAGTTAGGTGTAGGGGGAATTTGATAGGTCCATATTTTGCATATTTGTAAGGGCTTTGTTGTAATTTAGTATTTTTACAACATGTTTTATATGGAATTATATAGTGTCTAATTATGTTTGTTTCATTACTTTGTAGGTGATTATTTTAATGAGAGATCATATATTTAAGCATAACTTTCTCCATAGTTGTTCGATTGAGCTGATTCTTAATTAATTTGAAAGTTGTATCAAATACTTATAACTGGGATTAAAAAAACATTGGATAAACAGTAAAATTGACACTGGACTTGTCATACTACTCCAAAAAAAATCTAAAACAAAATTAAAGCTATTATAGAAGTGTAATAGGCACCATTCCTCTTAACAATCACTCCAAGAACATAAAAAATTACAAGTCTAATCACCTTGGAACTGTTTTATGTAATCTTTAGCCTATATATACTCTTATAAGGGTCTTTTCAAAGGAAATTTATAGGCCAACGACAAACTTATTTTTCAAAAGTTTTATAGCTTTAAGGTTTTTTCACTTTAAGGAAGGATTTGGAGAAAGATTTGGAAAAGCCTAAAATAACTCTTCTAATTCTTTCTTTCTCTTCTTTCCTTTATGTTAAAATTATCTTATTTTTCTTTATTTTTTATGCTCAGTATTTAAAAACTTTAGTTACAACTAGAGATGTAGTTTAGGATGAATTTTTAATTTTTTGAAAATAAAGAATAAATTAAAGGAAAAACAACATTGTTTTTAGTATAAGAGCAAAGCCAAACTACATCAGATCAATAAATAAAATCAAGTTAAGTATAATCTTAAGATAAATAAGAGAATAGTGAGTTAATATTGATTGGTATAGCATGCTAAAACAAAGCTATAACTGTAGTATGCAAACAAGCTTTGCAGAAGTTAGAGGAGCTTCCATTTAAAGAGCTATAATAATCTCAACTATGAAATCCATATAAGCTTGAAACTAGTCCTTTATTCCCCAATAAGTAGCTAGTAATAGGCTATAGCACCTATTAACATGATTAACATTCTTTGATCCAAGTTATTAGTTCAAGGGTAATAGACTCTTTGGATCTACTAATTTCTTAGAAAATTCTAGTGTTTCTTTCTTTCTAGATAGTATATATAGTATGACCAAAGGTAGTAATATACATAGTTCTATTTATAATATTTGTTACCTTGATTTTGCATAACCACTCAAGGGTTTTAGTATGGTTATTCTTGATGATTTTACATTTGTAGATGTTTTTAATGGTTTTCTAAAAACTAGATGATATTCATAATTGAAGAAGAGATGGAATAATGATTCTAGAAAGGAATTACAAAGTTTGCAATGGTAAAGGATGTTAAGAAATCTTATTCTATCCAAAATGGCAAGTTTTTGTTTAGTTACTAGTCATATGAATGTTGAGACTTTAGGTAGAGCTTTTTATTCCGAATGATATCATAACTGAAAGGGACTTGACTTTTAAAAATTTTATAAATTCAAGAATAGATAGTGAATTTTTCAGTAGGTTACTTTAACCAAATGATTCCTCTACATATAGATTTGATATATAATCTAGAGTAGTGCAGGAGAGATCAACAAAGTTGTTTAACCAATCATTGTTATAGATAATTGTAGTAACCTTGAAGTTTTTATTGAAAAGATGTATTAAATTTTTCATCAAACTGGTTCAATTTAAGAACCTCAATTATTCTAGTTGTTTTACAAAAGAAAAGCATGTTTCCCATTACTAACTTTGCATTTAACGGCCATATATAGAAATTTTCTTAGTTTTAAAAATTGAGACATAAACTAATAAGAAGTATATTTGATTTTCATCCCCTAGTAACTTCTTCCCTTTAGGAAGTACATATACATCCATTTGACAGATTAAGCTTTATTCATTGTAATTATTTTGCAAAGTCTTTTAACCATCACTAATTTATTGATAATTTTAAAGAGTTAAATAAGCAAACTTCGTCCCATTTTACCTTGGCAGTGGTTTTATTACTAGAATCACTTGATCATATTAATCTTCTCAACATATTTTAGTTGTTTTTATTATTCCTTTAGATAGGAAATTATAAGATATGTAGTAAGTTAAGAACTAAATTGATTGGTTGCAATATACTTACAAAGGAGAGAGCTTTGTTACTCCATTTATACATTTTCTCCTAGATCTTATAAAGTAAGGGGATGCATTTCTTAAAGAAGTGCTTTTTAATAAAAATTGGTAACCCTAGATGGGTAAAAGGAGGGTGTTTTTAGTATGGAGCCTAAAAAGATGGATAAATAGTTGACAAGGTGGCTTGCTCTCGCAAATAAGATTAGGTTTCTTTCGTTTTTATTTATGGAGAGACCAGGGAGATCTTTAAAAGTGTTAAATGAGGACACCAAAATGCTTATTAATTTTTCATCATCTATTAAGAAGAGAAGGAGATCATTAGCAAAAAAAAGTTAAATAGTCCCAACTTCCATTGGCTATGTAATTTAAAGTTATCATCATTTATCAATCTAGGAAGTGACACTATATTAAATATAAAAAATAAGGAGATAAAGGGTCCCTTTGTCTCAAACCTTTCCCTCCTTTAAGTAACTTAGTTGGTTTATCATTAACAAAACTACTCTAGGAAGTTTTGGAGATACATTAATATTGATTTTTGCACATTAATATGATTGTACATGCATTTATGTCATTTTTCGGGTAAAATTGATCTATAAATGGGAATTATGGATTTTATTATTTTGAAAAATTAAATTGGATTGTATTAAAGTTGATTTGGCAATTTTGGAAATATTTTAGGTATTTTAGAAATTTGGAGTAATTTTGGACTAGGAAAAATGTTGAAATATGGACAAATTATAGTGAGACACATGGACTGATCATTTAGTGACAAATGGCCGACAGCAAAGGTAACATGTGGCAGTGAATTAAGAACACACATTGTTTTGTTTTTAATATGGAAAAAATCCTATAGCTGGAGTTTACTCATCATTTGGTTTTGTTCTTCACCGAAAGCATGCAACACTAGACTTTTCCTTGTTCTTTTAATCCATCACCGAAACTACTTGTTATGTCTGTTGAAGTTTTTGACTTTTGACTCTTAGTTGCTAGGGCACTAGTTAAAGATGATTATAAGCTTGCATTGATGTTTGTTTGCTTGAGATGATTATAAAATCTAGAATTGTTGAGTTGGAATTTTACTTAATCAAGTAAGTTTTTTGTGAATAACATTTGATGATGTTTTAATATTTTGGAAATGGGTTCATGCATGAATGTTATTGGAACAAATAAATTTGGTAGTGAGAAAGAAGAAGTACAGAAAGATAGACAATATGCAAAAAAAAAAAAGAAATATGCATGAATGAGAATTGGATTTTTGATATTCGATATCAACTTTGGAATTTTGATTTTTTTGTGTTGTTGAGCTAATATGAAGTTAGATTGGAGTGTCATTTTTGTTAATTGAAGAAGCTTGAAGTGAGAATAAAAAAAATGAAAGGAGAAGAAGAAGAGATATTCAGTGAAGAAGAAGAAAGAAAGCACGATAGTGCTGATTTCTCCAAAGAAGCAACAAATTCGCGATCATGCTTCTACACAATCTCTACTTTGCAGGTACAGGTTGGATGCACGATTGCAACTTTCAACGTTTTTCAGAAGAGAGTTTGCTTCTAAACATCCTTTGATATTTTTGTTATAACTTCTTCACCTGATGTCCAAATGACTTGATTCTTAAACCAATAGACTCATAACGCATTGTTCTTCCTCTCCACCAACATTATAGCCATTTGAACTCATTTAGAAGAGATTGATTGATTGAATTGGAACCAAAATGATGAACAATTCTTGAACTTCATGACTGGAGTATTATCACTAAACATGCTTTAATATCTTGATAATATCTTGTTTTATAGTTATCCGAATGAAATAATTTTTGATTTGGAGTAAACTAGAGACATAAGAACACAAAAATTATGTAGAGATCAAATTTTAATTCTATCTCTATAATTTCAAGTTTGAATTAAATTTGATTACAGAATGCTGATTTAGTTTATGAACAGTCCGAAACATTTAGAGTACAACTTTTGGAATACTAAAGAAAATTAAATGATCTTGGTTTCATTAGAAATTTAATACAATTGAGAACAATTTTTTAGAAGGAAGTATTATCAAATTACTTCGCTTTCTTGGTGATAATAACCATAGAAAGTGGACCCGAAAGTATGTTGTTGGACAAATCTGGATTGATCAATTGACTATTAATATGTGAATAAGTTTTGAAGGAGCTCGAAATTGTCATAAACATATATTGCACATATTCAGTATGCATGAATGAGCACAAATGGCTTCATAATTGTGCAAATTAGTGATATATGTATGTGTTAAATGTTATAGAGGTGCACATTGAGTGACAACTTCCAGACACTGTCGGTACATCAAGGCAATAGCTATCTGGAGCATATTGTGAGTTGACCTAGATGGTCTTATTTTAAGTGTTTGTCTTTTTTAAATTTTTGTATTGAATTATTATTTATAAGAATGATGTGAATGTATTGAGTCCAGACAATATATGTTTGAGGTGTATGATGCATATGAAAATTATTTAAAGTGTTCCTTGTTTATGAACCCAACAAAATATGTGATACTTAGCTCAATTGTTAAATGTCGGACCACTGTCCAATGATAAATGTGTTCTGAACATGAATAAGAATATGAAAGAAATAAGTGATTTTGAACTTAGATGTTGAATGCCGGACTAAGGTTCGATGACATGTGCAAAGTGGAAATAAGTGACTGATTGAAAATAAGTGAATGTGATGCATTCTATTACATAAATGAATGAAACATAAAGGTAGTTGTGATCAGAGTAGCTAGTTTTAAAGAGCTTTAAGCTTAGTATTCTACACGTAGAGCTTTGTTCTGTGATTTCTATTTCTGACTAAGCCCAATGGGCTAGTATTTATATCTGTATGTGAAAGGCACTTGATCATAATAAAGTAATAAATGAAAGTGAGTCTCATGTGCATTGCATTATAAGTGATATATGTAATTTTAAATGATTGAAATGATTGATTTGACTGATTTGAACATGATGCTATATGTTAAATGAAGTGATGTAAATTATGTGAAAATATGATATGGTATATTATGTGATTGAGTGAGCCATGAAGGATGGTCACTCACTGAGTTAGCAAAAATTTACCCAAAATTTGCAATATTTTTTAGGTTCAGAGGAATTATTCATTTAGGCTAAGTGGAGTATAGCCACTGAGATCATATATGGATTAAGGGTTAAGATTAGTTTTCACCTGCATATATCTTCAGTGATTTTTGTTTTGAACTATAATTCCTCAAATATTGTACAATGATTTGTAAATGATTTGGTAATGAAATGACATTATAATTACAAGTGATTTGTATTTGAAAAGGGCCTAAGTGGGTATTGAATTATGATGATTTGTAAAATGATTGTCAACCTTATGAATGGAAATGTTTCAAAAATAAAGTGGGCCTAATTTGATTACTAATTTCTACATATGTGTATATTGAATAAAAAAAGGTTTTGTAATGAGTTTTGACTGAATGACTGTTTCTAGCAGCCACTCTTGTGGGGTACGTACTTGAATATCATTCAATATATCAGGTATGTGTCTTACGAGAGTGGGGTGTTATATTTTAGTATCAGAGTCCATATTTAGTATCTTACATGGGCGTTTTTCAAAATATGTGTCAAGTTATATGCACTTAGTCATGTCATAGCAAGCAGTAGCAACTGATTCCCAATCTGAGTTGCAAATATATGAGTTACATACATGAGCATCTGTTAAGAGTTTGAACTAGTGGAAGTAGTAAGAAGAATAATGATCTGTCTTAATGTGATAAAGTGAACATTTGTGGATATTTTGAAATAGGAAATAGTATATGGTTAGATATGACAAATAATGATTTAATGCAATTGTATTGATGGATGTATTATGGAATACGACATCAATATTGTACTATGGTAATATATCCCCAAATGTGATATAGATGTGAATACATTATCATGGATTAGTTGAGGAAAATAGAGGAATAAGTGGAGATGATGAGATTAAAGTATACAAGTAGAATGAAATGAAAAAAACAAAAATTTATTATGATCCTAAGAAGATGAACTTGGAATTGAACTGGTTATTGATTAATGTGACAAGAGTTATGATTCATTATAAGAATATGTTAATGGAAATGAGATCGAAATTTCAGGATGATTATGTATCTATAATTTCGAATTGATAGTGAACATACGTATGTATGACGATATAATGGTAATTGGAAGAAGGGATAAAGATTGTGAAATATGTAAAAATTGTCACGGTCAAGTTAATTTGTTATTTTGTGAGCACATATTTAATAATGGGATCACCATGACAAGTGAGAAAATCAAGCACATAAGTATTATATGCATGGAGATGATATAGGAAGCAATATATGATATATGAATATTTGTTAGTCATAGTCCCCACGACCGAGGACAGGCACAAAAAGAGAAGTATTGACCTAAATCAAATGCTATTAAGGTATCCTAAGCATAAGTTATTAATTAGTGACTTCTCTTAAATACATCTCTAGATAAGATGTAATGATTTTGATGGTATATACCAAGGTATAAGAGTAAATGGATCTTCTTAATGCTTTACTGGGCCTTATTATAAGGATATTCTGATCATATAAGTTATGACATAAATTGATCTTATTGAGATATTATTAATAGTTGAAATTGATGTTTTTAAGGTACTAAGAATGTCTGATAAGCAATGATGGGAATAATTGATTGATAAGGATTAGATAAAAGATATAGTTGATAGTAGCAAGAAATCTTCTTTGGAAGAAAAAATTACACTGAATAAGGTTAAATAGATCAGATGGTTTACTTTTAAGAATGAACGAAAATGGAATAAATTAAAAAAGAATATTAGAGTTCTATTCCTGATGAAGACTCAAGCATGAGATGTATAATATGCTACTGAGAGTGTATGCATTTTGTTTGATGTAAAGTATCAAACTACGTGATTGGATTCTTGAATTTGAGGCGACACTCTGCTAATATGAGGAGAACTTAGGCCCACATTATATTATACGCAAATATGTTCAGGGGCTACAAATTTGATTTTATGAATTTGTTACCACATATTAAGCTAAGTTTGTGAATAAATTGAAATGAATGGAGAAACTAGTAAGAATGGTTCGACATTGCAATAAGTCAATGTGAAATTAGAGGAAATCATATAAATGGAGAAAATCATTCGAGAACATAAGTCAATTGGGAAAATCGAAAATAACATGAGGTAATATTTCTTCATTGAGGAATTAATTACTTAAACAATTACGAGAACTAATCATAGGTACATAGAGTTTTGGTAATATTTTTTTGAATTAACAATACCCCTGACATTATCATGGCATTGAAGAATAATGTGATCCAATTTTGCTTGAATCAAATAGTGACTATGATCATAGATGATATCTTGATTGTATTCGAATAGTTGAAAAGAATATTTTGATTACTTAAGAAAATATGTGGTTTTAAATGAAAATGAAATTCTATTTGTTCATTAAAAGTGAAAGCTATACGTGACATATTCTGTTATTTGATGTATTTCGTATAATGCAGGTTCAGATAAAGGTGTTGTGATCAGAGTAACAAGTTTAAAAGAGCTTTAAGCTCAGAATTCTGCATGTAGAGCTTTGCTTCGTGATTTTGTTTCTGACTGGGCCTGATGGCTAGTGTCTGTATCTGTATTTTAAAGGCACTTGATCACAAAAAATAATAATGAATTTGGAAATTTTGTAATATGCAACGATGTTTCGCATCAGAAATTAAGATGCACTTTGTTGCAACATAATAAACTAATTTTGTATACATAGAAACAATTAAAGTCTCATGAGTTGAATATTTGATACATGATTTGAAATTTGTTGAAATAGTCATTGCTTTAAAAACTTGAAGACACAATTCATATAGTGAAACATTTTAGATTTATATATAAATATACAGATCAATAAAGTTTGAGGTACTTATTAAGTTTAAAAGAATTTTATACGAGACTAAGACAATGGATAGAAGTATTGAAGGACTATGATTATACAAATGAGTACTATCTTTGTAAAAATAGTGTACATATCTGTTGCTTGAACAAAAAATTCAATAAAATAATAGCACAAATTTAGATATTGTGGTTACTAAATCTAGTGCAATGAAGAGCATAGAATATTGAGTTGGCTTTTGGGCAAAACAAAGTACTATTAGCTAACTAATTTAAAATCAGTTTCACATGAAAAGATTAGGCAAACCCAAACTAAGGATTTAGAATTTATGAATCTTATTAAGGAAATTGAAAATTGATAATGAATCCGAATTTTGAGTTTGAATGGGAAAATAATAGCTTGTGATTGTAATATGAAGTTTGTATGCACAATAAAGATGATTGAATAAAAGATTGTTAGAGATAGCACAAATAACAAGTTATGCTATACATCCTAGTAGGAATATGACAAAATAATTTTTTATGGCTATGGATGTAAAAAAAGTAACTACATGTATCTGTTGCCAACATTCTTAATTGTTGGAGATATACTTAAAGCTTGTATTTTGGAGTTCATAAAAACATGAGGTCAATGTTTAGTTTTAACTGACTTTAAACATAACAATAAATATCACAGTGATATCATTAGAATATCATATGAGGTGTTATAAGACAGAAGGAGTCATCTGCCTTCATATTTGGATGAATAAGGATTAAAAATAGTTAAAGGGCAAAATTGTTAAGAGATGTTGATGATAAGTGAAATTGATATGTATTAGAAATTAAGTGGCTCAAGAAAATGAATTAGGTAGATTAACACTGAAGATTTGGAACAAAGTGAGATAGACAAATGAGTTAAGTGTATTAACACTAAAGATGTAACATCCCGTCCCCAAATGAAGGGTGAGGACCTGAAATATTGTACAAGTGTGCTCATGGAGAGACAAAGTAAATGCATTGGTTTTGCTCATGCATCTTATTAGCATACATGCATTTACATAATGATTACTGGTTCATAAAGTGGTACATGAAATCATTGACAATTGCCGGGTATAAAAGATAGGAAATGTGAATTTCTAAAATTTATGGGTATAAGTGTATGCTTGTGTGAGGGAAAATGTCATGGTTATTAAAGAATGTGACTTTAGTGCTTTTAATGAAGTTTATGATGCTAGATGAGTGGAAATGAAGTAATAAAATTGTGTATGTTGTGTGCTGCCAAATTGTGCTTTATTACTCAAGTAAGTGTCTTGATGAATTTGTGGCTGATCTCTTGGCTAAATGGGATGTTTATTGATGTGGCATTGATGTTTACATGAAAGGAGTAGGATTTAGTATGAAATCTGGAAAATGGAACTTGTGCATGCTTCAGGTATTTGTTTATAACTTTTGATGTAGTTATGCTATTGAGTTGAGGTTTGCTTTAAATTAAACTTGAGAAGTATGGCTAGAATTCCTATGAAGGAAGTTCTGGCCAATTGTGGCTTGAAGAGCTTTGAATTTGGCTCGGAAGTTGAGATGGGTGTGCTGGATGAACAGTATCCGGATCTTGGTTCCATTATTGACGACCTGAAACTTTGAGAATTTTTCTAGGATAAAGGAGACAGATTTTGTGAAATTGGTATTACTGAAAGTTGAAGATTTATGTGTTATCTTTCTAACGCCACTGAGTATGATATTTTTCGATGTGTAGATCGCAAGTTATGGCCTGATAATGTTCAGGTGGTAATTCAGCCCAAATTGTGTTTTAGTGTGCAAATGCTCTAAGGGCATAGATTTTGTGCTCTTTGTGTTCTGACATTTATTTGGGACTGTAAAGGGTGAAATTGGCTTGAGTGACATTCTGGAAAGTTGTAGAGGATTGTTATAGCTTTCTAATGAGGTATTTTATGCGAATTTTGGATGTAAGGACTGTTAGATATAAAATTGTAAAGTTTTGGCTATGGATATGGTCATATGCTGTTTTAATACTAATTAACAGGGCAGCCACATTAATGGGTGGATTCGACCTAATTAGAGTTGGAATTTGCCTTGAAGTCCTTCCTGAGAATTGTAGTAGATTGTCTAAGCTTTTTATTGCTATATGGTATGGAAATTTTTGCCAAGGGGATGTGGAGTTATGAATTTTGAAAGATTGGATTTCTGTTGAGGATAAATGGGGTAGGCTGAACCTTTGTTTGCGAATTTGATTTGGTTAGAGATGGAATTGGCTTCTAAGTTATTCCTGAAAGATGTAGCATTTGTTTTGCTCTTTCTATTGATATAAAATTTGAAATTTTTGGCTAAGGGGATGAAAAGTTATGATTTTTGGAAGTTCTGATGCTGTTTAGTGTGAAGCTGATCGACCAGTCACCTTTGAGGGACTTTTTGACCCCATTAGAGACCGAACTTGCTTTTGAGTCCTTCATGAAAATTGTAGATCTTTCTTTTATCTTTCCAACGGTACCAAGTTTGTAAACTTTGGAGTTCGGAATCAAAAGATATGAAGGTCGGAAGTTAGGAGGTTGGATCGTGCGAGCGATCAACCGTCCGCGTGCCCAGTCGCGCCAGCGATCGCGCGGCCGCTCGCCCGATCGGGCGAACGATGCCCCCGTGCGCTGATCGATCGGCCCGCGGGGTCGATCGGCGGGGTCAATTTTCAGCCGACCGACCTCCCTGCATTCTTTTGCCCATAACTTCTTCATCCGACATCCGATCGATCTAATTTTTGAAGCGTTGGATTTCTAAAACATTTTTCTATCTTTCCATATCAAATAGATCAGTTTTGACATTAAATGGAGAGAGATAGATCGGATTAAAGTGAGCTGATTGGTGGAAAAAATCTGAACATCGTTCGGTATTTTGGAGATATTTTGATCAGTAGAGCTCCGATCGATCTGATTTTTCTTGCAAACTAAACTAGAGATATGGGGCTACAAATGTTATGAAGGAGCCGATCGACAATTTAGCCTCTAAGTCTTTCAATTTTGGATCGGAATTAGGTGTAGTGTTCAGTCCCAGTTTTGTAATGGTCTGAACAGACTTTAGTATTTTGGAGATATCTCGAGCTATAGAGCTCCGATCGATTTGATTGTTTTTGGAAATTAAACTAGAGACATATATCTACAATTTATCTGAAGGAGATGATCAAAAATTAAGCCTCTAAGACTTTCAATTTTGGATCGAAATTTAGATGTAGTGTTCAGCCTCGAGTCTGAAGAATAGACTATAGTATTTTGGAGATATCTTGAACTATAGAGCTCCGAACGATCTGATTCTTGAAGCGATGGATTCATAAGGCATAGAGGGACATTTCTCTAAAGTTTTTAAGGCAAAAAGGAAGGGGCAATTTTGGAAGTTTACTTAAAGAGT